>JBDODA010000061.1:0-145975 GCA_039880815.1 Aspergillus intermedius | reverse complement strand
CTAATCGATCCACCACATGGGGTTGGGGGGCATCTTCGGCCTCGATATCCACCATGCTGCCTAAACCGGGGCGTCGGACATGGATGTAGTGAGATCCAACCCCGTGGGTAAAAGCCCGCTGGCATGACACAGTCATAGTAGCCTGTATGATCTCCTGTTGGGCCTGGGTATGGGCCTGCTGGCGGTTCTGGCGTACATTCGGTGATGCCCATTGGTGATGAGCATGCCAGTGGTTGCGGATAGTTTTAGTGGAGCGAGCAACAAAGCCACATCCTGATACCCGGTTGCACAAAAGGCCATCAGTGTATATGGGGAGCCCTGGGATGGACTCTGTTACTGCGGTGGGCGCGATCCATTGATCACATGCCTGTACCCCATCCCATTGGTGTATTGCTTCACTGATTCGCCTTGCAGTTGCTAAGGCAACTCGATGGTGGGTGCTTTGGAGGTGTCGAATGATTTCTTTTGGTCGGACTGCATATTGACACTTCTTGCAGATAATAATCGGCACTTCGTGGGGCCGGGTAAACAGTTGGTCTTCCATGTTCATATGATCTGTGATGATTCGTGGGTGAATATGATTCTCAGTGAATACGATTCCTCAGTGAATACAATTCGTCAGCGAATACAATTCATCGGTGAATACTCAATTTGTCAGTGAATATGATTTGTTGGTGAATTCAATTCATCAGTGAATACATGATTCGGTTTCACAATTCGTTTTCGGAGTCTGAACTGGGGATGCAAATAAAGCGAGATGTCAAAACAGCCCCTCAAGTGAATTTCCCCTGATTTTGTCGGAATTTAAGCGACGAGCTCGGGGTTGGCTTATCAGATCAATCCCACATGATGAGTGGTCGACGGTACGGTCGCTGGAAGAACCCGACCCACTTCCGATCCCCCATCAAAAAAATGCCAGCCAATTTCGATCGCGAATATCTCACCAAATACAAGCTGGTGCAAGCTCCGAAGCGAATGGGAGGTAGACTGGCTCTGGCATTATAACTTGTCAGAATTTCAGACGGATTGGAGGCATCTGGGTGGTTGCCCTGGGGGTGCAAAGATGTTCGAGCCCTGGGGGTGGTCCCCACTTTTTTCTCCCATAGTTAAGCGCATAACCCTTAGAGCCTTCGCCGTCAGGGCTCCCACCCCCGTAGGATAGAGAAGGTGTATATCAGAAGGAATGTGAAGCGTTCAGGTCCAACATCGGAAGGATAGCCAGTGAAAAACCTGACCGACATTTCAGGGGTGGGTATACAGGGGGGTATCAAACAGCCTCAAATGGCTATTAAGGCTTCGGCGTGTTGAAATGGGGACCATGCCCGAGCAATCACTCCAGCTTTTATGCCGTCTCGTTCGTCTGACAGAGGGAAGCAATTGGAGGGATATAAGGGGCAGAAAAGGAAAAAAGCGCGACCAAAATCAAAAACATGAGAAAAGTCGAATAATATGGCCAAAAGAGGCGAAAGGATATAGATCATGACCAAAAAAATCAGAACCAATGAGAAATGGCATCTACTCACTAGCAGCAACAACAGCAGCACGGCCAGTCCCAGCTGCCACACTTCCGCCACCCAGCGTCAAGATAAAGCGCAGCCATGTCAGCTTCTGACCGCTGCGACCAAATTCTGGTACCAGGGTGCTGGCGGCCTTGAGCTTGCTCAGCTTGCCGGCGTACGGCGGGTAGCGGATGGCGAGGATGGACTCAATCCAACCGGGGCTGCTGGTGATGGGACGGCGGTGCACCCAGACGTCGAAGCTGGAGCGACCGCGGTAGGCGCCATGGCCGCTCTCGCCGACGCCGCCGAAGGGCAGGGTGGGGATGTGTAGGGCGGCGTCGTTGCAAGATACACCGCCGGAGCGAGTAGAAGAGATAACTAAAGAGGGTATTCATTAGATGAGTTCTATCCACGGCGACAAAGGATAGGACATACTTTTGGCAACATCGGCCTTAGAACCGAAGGGGTAGAGGCCAAGTGGGGTGCTCTGCACGCCGTTGGCAAGGTTGATAGCCTCGTCCAGGTTCTCGACAGGTAGAATTGTGATGAAAGGACCGAAGCTCTCCTGTGTGCATAGTGAGTCCTCCACGGAGTCGACCTGGACAACCGTGGGCTCAATGAAAAGCTCCTTCGAGTCCATGGTGCCGCCAAGCAGGATCTCGCCCTTGCTATTGTCAAGCATAGACTTGAGGCGTTGGAAGTGGCTCTCATTGATGATACGCGAGTAGTCGGGCGACTCCTTAGCACCCTTAGGGTAGAACTCTTTATAGGACTGCTTGAATTCCTCCACCACCTGAGACACAAGCGACTTATCTATGAGCAGGTAGTTCTGCGAAGTGCAGAGCTGGCCTGCATTCACAATCTTGCCCCAGAGCATACGGCGCGCAACCAGGCGCGGGTCGGCAGTCTTAGTGATAATGGCCGGGTTGATACCGCCTAGTTCGAGGACTACGGGGGTTAAGTGAGGTGCCGCCGCCTTGGCGATGATGCGGCCAACATTAGCACTACCTATGAAGATCTTGTCCCAGCGCTCAGCCAAGATAGCCTGAGTCTCAGGCACGCCACCCTGGAGGACGGAGTAGCATGAGGGGTCGAGGGAGGCCTCGCAGACCTTTTGCATGACAGCGGCACTGCAGGGGGCGTTCTCAGAGGGCTTGATGACAACGGTGTTACCTGCAGCGATGGCACCAACAACGGGACCCAAAGTGAACTGGAAGGGGAAGTTAAAGGTACTAGATACGGTAGGGAAAAAGCCATTAGTTTCTCTCGCACCGCCACCTTTATGTAGGAGCAAAACCTACCCGATCACCAACACGCAGCCGAGGGGATCCTTCCGGATCTTAGGGCCCATGAGCTTGAAAGAGAAGTCGATATCCGGGGCCTTCTCATCCTTTACCCATTTACGCAGATTACGAGTAGTGAAGACGATATCGTTGAGCAGCCAGCCGCTCTCGGCGATTTCAGTCTCGAAGCGCGGCTTGTTCAGGTCCTGGGCGCAGGCCTTTACAATCTCCTCCTCGTGGTCCTTGATGCTACAGAGAACGTCAATTCTTCATTCGCTCATCATTCAGGACGTTTCGTCCATTCCGCAGGTGTACTACTCACGTCCAGTAGAGCTTGCGGAGCTGGACGAGACGGAACTCGACACCGCGGGTCTTGTGCTCCAAGAACGACTTGCGAGTGGTGGAGATGCGTGCAGGAATGTCTTCGAGCTTGGTAAACTGAAATTCTGGGAGCTGAACGCCCATGATGATGGATGGAGCGTCAAAAGAATATAGCAGGAAGTGCAGAGGGCTAGCTGGTGAGGTCAGATTATGACAAAGATGCTCCCAGGGCGTTTCTCAAGGGCGACTTTTCCACGTCCACATGCACCACTGGGCTTATTATTTTGAGTACAATGCGAGTTAATCCAATGCTATTGCTTTGAGATTGGGTTTGTTTTAGAAGAAGAGACTGGCAGTCAAAGTCTAGGTCATAGGTTTTTTGGCTGCAACGTCAGTGTTCTGGCGTCTTCGCCAATTTGTGAACTTTCTGTGACCTGGGCTATTGTGCATACGGCTCAATTGTTGTACTGAAAGTTACATGATGACAGTGAGCGTCTGCTACCGAGGTAAACAGTTGGCAGCTTTGGAGGAAAGTACGGTTTCCCGAGATATACATTGGGACGAGTCGGATAGTTTGTTGTAGGTTTCGGAACTGCCAAAACCAGTGACGACTGCACTGACATCGCACCGCACTCGCCCGTGAACACAAACAACTACACAATAACAAATGTCAGGCATGACCAAGCGCATCTTGCACGTCGTCACCAACATCGGGCACTATGACGACCCGTCCCACCCGACCGACTTGTGGCTGTCCGAGCTCACACACGCCTGGCGCGTCTTCGAGGAGCACGGATTCGAGCAGACCATCGTCAGCCCGGCGGGCGGCCCCTCTCCCCTGGAGCTGCGGTCGCTGAAGTTCCCCAACTATGACAAGAACGCGAAAGCGTGGCGGACCAATCCAGCACGGATGACACTGCTGGAGAACACCACCAGGCCCAACCAGATCAACTCGGCTGACTTCGACGCTATCTACTTCACCGGCGGGCATGCGGTGATGTACGACTTCCCTGACAGCGAGAGCCTGCAGCGGACCACCCGGGAGATGTTTGAACGGGGTGGCATCATATCCTCAGTCTGCCATGGCTATTGTGGCTTACTCAACACCAAGCGCTCTGACGGTTCCTACCTGGTCGCCGGACGCAAGATGACAGGGTTCGCCTGGCAGGAGGAAGCGCTTGCCTGTGTACACAAGCTTGTGCCCTACAACGCCGTGGAAGAGTTGAAGAAGCGCAACGCCCAGTACAAGAAGGCAAAGCTGCCGTTTGTCTCCTACACCATGGTCGACGACAACCTGGTGACTAGGCAGAATCCCGCGTCGGACGGAGACCGCGAAGTCGCCGCCCTAAGCCAGTCATGAACACCGTCATCAACCGCCTAGTTAGTAGGTACCCCGAGGTATGTCCACTGACGCCGATCCGGCGGCCGGATCGTACGAGCCCTTGCTGACGTTAGAATTCTCCCAGACATGGAAAGCAAAGAGAGGACGATAGGAGCTAATTAATGCTATATTCTTTATATATTTACTTAACAATACAAGACTCAATACTTGAAGAGTGATGAGAAATCACACTTGCCACATATCCTTATGCCCTCCTCCTCGGCGGGCCCCTGACAGTTCCTACGTAATGTAATAAATCCCCCTCTAAGGCACCTTATCATAGTTGTCGTATAATGCCCGTCGTGCGATAATCATATACAAGTACTCCGCAGATACCACAATTTCAGCCAGCCCGTATCATCGCTAACGGCGAACCATACGGCACGGTCAGCATATTCATTGCCTGACTGGCAGGAGGACCATATAGTGATTTTCAAGACCTGAAATTAATCGAACACCTTCAAGGGTGCGGGCATGTTTAAAACCATCTGCGCATCCTTGAGGACGTCCATCTGTAGGATAGTCGAAACGCCCAATTCATTGGGAAGTTTACTCAATGGACCTTCACTCCGAGAGAGCTTGACATTCCTAGGGAAAAGACATTGTGTTGCCAGGAGTGGGTTCGTCTGGACTGCCACCTGGTACCAATTCCCGTCGATCTTGTTGACCGCATTGTTGGTCCCGGTCGAGGATTCCGACGGGATCATTTTCAGAGCCGGAAAGGGTACGTCCAACGTCAAATCTGGTGTCCCATTGGTTGCGGTGATACCGGCCTTGATGTTGTGATCGTCCATTTCCAGATTGATGTTGGCAAGCCATTTGGGCAATTGTTATCCATGTACACCTCGTACTCGAGCAATCTCGGTGTTTACAGGTAGCGCCAACATGTACCCGTAGAAAGTTCGGTTCCATATGGAGCTGAGCAGTTGGGTCGTACTGTAACTACCTTTACCCGGTTGACGGACGATCACGGCAATCGAGACCTCATTGTAAGGATCGTTGTCACAGACGAGGTACGAGTAAAATGTCAACGCCACCAAGCCGTAACCGGGCAACGCTGCGGTGGGCTCCAAGGGTGATGGGAGCTTAGACTGCAAGCGGTCGAGGGGCGCGAGGAAGAGGAATTGGACGCTCCTGGTGCGATAATAGAAGTTTGGAGCGTATACCTGGCCGACCCTCGAATTGACCAGCTTCTTTTGTATCTTCCAGAAGAAGTCGATGTCCGGTCCGACGGCTGGATCGCGGGCTACCTCGTCCAGGTTTGGGTTCATGCGGTAACGGTCGTAGTAACCGCCTTTGGGTGCATTGACCTTCTGACCTCCAAACTTGACCTGGACAGTCGGATACTGAGAGCATCTAGATGTTCATAGAAGGGTTAGAACCGCGTCAAGGCGAGGTAAGAGCCACATATGGTGCGGAGGCCTTTGATGATGCCGCTGACGAACCACCTGCGGTCGAAGACATGATGCTGGCGGTATCCTAGGAAAATCAGGATCTAATGGTCCCGCTCGCCAGAAGATGCTCAGTAAGCGGTTACAGGGTTCGATATTGGTCTCAGGGGAGATGTCGACACTCTTCGACCAGCTCAGAAGATGGTCACTGAGGGTGTTGTGGCTGGACTTGCGATGATGGTGTCAAGAAGATGGCGAAGGAAATTAATTATTCTATGAAAAGATACATGACGATAGTGGGCGTCTCCTACCGAGGCAAACACCCGACACTTGAAAGGAAAGTAGGGTATATCCAGACATCAAGAATATTGAGTTTGGCGTGCGGTTGCATTGACGAGCCGGACAGTTTGTTGGTCCGATGCGTCGCTACAGCTGGCCCCGCCACCTGTTAAAGCCGCCAAGACGATCACAACAATATCAACGTTTGAAGCTTTTGGTACATAGTGGATGGCTGATTGGTTGCTGGCCTATCTGCTAAGGCTAACTATAACTAACTAACCAGTAACCAGTAAGCGAGTGGCGCACCTCTGTATTCCATATAAAATGCCACCTTTCGAGGCATCAATATCTCAACCACAAATACTTAGAAGCAATTCTAATGATAGAAAAGCATATATACTGATATTACAAAAACGTTTGGCTAATTTTTGGAAATTGTTCACCTTGATATCTCAACAGTCGTAGCTTATTATAAGGTCTTATGATACCCGAGTGCTAATTAGATCACATTAAGCATGTCTATTACGTCGGGAGATATTTTGGGGTACATAAATTCAGAAATAACTATATATCCACATCGCTCAACCGTAATGTATTTTTGGTAATTCAGGTAAATAACTATTGACTCTCGGTTTCAGTTAAGATATCATATTCCTTGTGCGAAGATACACCATCCTACTGAAAATTAAGTCAAACTAAGTTGTTGTTGATATACTGATACGCATTCACTATGGTGTTTTGAGGTGGCCCACTCCCTTGTGAGTTACAAAGGTTCGGAACAACTAACTTATATTTTTACTTGATTTACAAGTCGTAATAGGACAATAAACATAAAATACTGCCATACAGATACAGAAATTCGTACCGCCCTGTACCGATTATCGGCGGGTGGTTAGAAGTTTCCAAGCAAGCTTAACAAGACTGCATATTTTCAAAGCCAACCAGGGTGCGAGGCGGATCTAGGAGAACTCCCAGATATTACCTTCTGTACCTATCCACTATGTGGCACTTCGGTGCTTATTGCACCTATGCACGTGCGACTCTGACCTGGTGGGCGTTGCCAGCTGTTGCTTGGCTTAATCGCTCGCACTTGGTGCCCCACTGAGGCGTGTCAAGAGCTTCTGGGCACGAATTTTGCCGTCTTTAAGACCCTTTAGGCCCTCAGATAAGCTATCGAGACCGCTCTTGCCCATCGTGTAGGGATGACTCGTGAGCCATCCCTCGCGCAAGCCCCGGGCAAACACTGCGCCCCACGTCACACCAATGAGCTTGTCGTTCTCGTTCTCGTAATGTACCTGACCAACCATGGAAAAGACAATATCAACACTCGGGTCAGACCCCTCGACCTCTGTTTTGAGGAAAATATTAGTCACCTTTGGCCTCCGGCCGGCAGCATCCGGTGGGCCCGCAATGGCCTTCGTGACAAGCCTGATCGTTTCATCGTCGGAAACGGTATCATAAGCCTTCCAGCAGCGACCGTCGGGAGCACCTCCCTTCTTGACGGCTTCCTGAATCGCGTTGATCAGCTCTTCCTCTATCGGATAAGCGGTGTAGTCGATGAGGACGTCTCCCTTGCTTTCATCGAGGAAGGGCTTGATAAATTCGCTCCGCTTGCTACCAACCGCGATGATAGGGTGGATATTGGCGGCCGCAGCAAGCTTTATAGCGAAAGCCCCCGTGGCGGTACTGGCTCCCTAGACGATCAGGGGACGCTTAATGCCCTCCTTGCCCGCGGCCTTGGCGAGTGGCGACCAGGGCTCCGGGAACTCGAGTTCCTGGAAGAGCGCACAGACTGACGTGTAGGCAGCTAAGGGAATCGTCGCGGCCTCCTCATAGGAGGTCGAATTTGGAATGTGGAAGGTAGTGTAGTAGGGTGCAATGGCGTACTCGGCGAAAGCCCCGTGCGAGGTCATTATCTCGTGGAAGGCGGCCACGCGGTCCCCTTTGTGAAATCCGACGACATCCTCTCCCACGGCTTCAACGGTACCGGCAATATCATCACCAGTGTTGATCTCATGACCGAGCATGATGGGAGCCTTCCAATCCTTTGGGTTGGATCCTATGAATGATCCGCGTTAGCTGCTGACAAAAAATGGAACTGCGACGCATGAACGGTAGCAATGACAAGAGAAATGGGTCTACTGGCCCAGATCGACCACTGCAGGTCTCTTTAGAATTTATTACGTACCTGCAACTATGACCTTGATCAAAATATGGCCAGGCCCCGGCTTGGGGATGGGAGAATCGACAATATCGACTGAGGTGTCCTTCCTAACAATGGCTTCTTTCATGATGAAGGTGCTCAAGTTTCTCCGTACGCTTTCAGATGGCGGCTTGATGTGAGCCAGTCTGCAAGGCGGTATGGGTATTGCGGGAAACGGAAAGAGGTGGTCTGTCTGATGAGTTTTGGAATAGAGCTCAGATGTAGGGTTGCTACTGTCATATTCTTATACTCAGCAGAACACTATGATTACTAACAGCAACACCATAGGCTGACAAATTGGTCCAAAGTAACTAGTTAATATAATCCCGGCTACTCCAGTATTTTTTTACTGTCTCAGGCATAAACAAAGGATTCGAAGCAACAGCCGGAAATCACGAGTCCTGAATCACCAGCAAATTCAAATTCAGTTTCTGGCATCTCTGAAAACCTTCTTTTGACCCACCCAAAAAATAACGAAATAGCTCCCTGTCACCCACATAATCCTTGGTAATTAGATACAGGAAATTTTTCTACTTCGGCAATCTTATCTCTTGTGGGCACCGGATTTATCTGAGTATAATTGCGCAAGCTGAAGGCACTGACTTTCTTTCTTCTTTTTTATTTCAAGAACTTTGTAAGATTACATCTTAGCCATTCAATCTTTTAATTCAATCATTTACTAAGATTTGTTATTATTCATAATCTATTTTGGCAGTTACTTGCTGTTCCTATCCTGCCAAGTGATGCTTCGTTGCTTATGCCAGCTATGCAAGCTAAGAGGGGGCAATTACCCTTCTAACTTTTGTTATCTTAACACGGGTTTTAGGGCAGCATTTGAGTATCCATCCGTCGACTGAAAGTGGAGTGCTGGTGGGAGGTCCGGTGGTTCCGCGGTGGAAGGAGCGGTGGGAGACCCGGTGGGAGACCCGGTGGGAGCTCCGTAGGTATCTGGTTAAAAATATAATAACTTCATAATCGTAATGATGTTGTCACATTAATGGTTCACATCATAATAATTTGATTAGTTAGTTAACTAGTTATTGATTATCAAGTCAGGTTGGTAAGCAGATTTGATAGTTAACGTTAGTTACTCGGACTATTATTCATCATATCTTTATCCTGTTATATAGAGAGCTGATGTTCATTTAGTAGAGCGGAACACAACCCACATCCAAAACAGCCCACCACCACCACCATGTCTATTCCTCAATTCTACAAAGCATTCCGGCGGACCGCTGATGGTTCGACCATTGAGATGGTAGAGGAGAAGCTGCCATCATCTCTTCAACCCCACCAGGTCTTGATTCGCATTTACGCTGTCTCCCTTAATTACAGGGATGTCGCAATGATGAATGGAAAGTATCCAGTTCCAGTGATTAACCGAGGTATCCCAGCCTCCGACTGTGCTGCAGAAGTTGTCATGGTTGGGTCTGAAGTGAAAGATTTTGGACCAGGAGATCGTGTTGCGCCTCTTTTTGATTTGAACAGCATTAATGGGACTGAGGACGAGACAGAGGTTCTAGGAGGGGACGTTGATGGTGTCTTGCGACAATATGCTGTTTTCGACCAAGATGTATTGGTCCACTTACCGAATCATCTTTGTTGGGAGGAAGTAGGTTTACTTTCCGAATACCTAGTCAGATGAAAACGTGCTAATATTCTTATGCTCCCTCACAGGCGGCCTGCATTACTTGCGCAGGAACAACTGCATGGCAAGCACTTGACATGCCACGGTCTAGTGGCGTTGCATTGCTCCAAGGTATTTATTCTGTCATGCTCCGTAGCAGCTCAAGGCTAACTTTGAGAATCAAGGGACTGGAGGAGTCAGCATGTTTGCGCTACTACTCTGCTTGGCAGCTGGCATCCGGCCCATTATCACATCTTCATCTGACAAAAAGCTAGAAATAGCGCAGGCTCTAGGCGACCCAGGAGTGGTAAAAACCATTAATTACAAAGCTCACCCTAACTGGGACAAGGAAGCGCGCCATCTTACTGGTGGACGAGGAGTTGATATCGTGGTTGACAATATAGGCCCTACTGCTATCGCACAGACTCTTTCCTCCCTCGCTCGGAGAGGTATTGTTTCTCTTGTCGGATTTCTAGGAGGGTTCAAGATAGATGAGCGACCTGATGTACTTGGGCCTGTGCTACTGAAGAGCGCGATAGTAAAGTTCATTTTCTCCTTCCCAACTTTTAGCCAGGGTGCTGTAAGATTACTAACTAATATTTTCAGGGGACTAAACCCCGGCTCAAAGTCTGATCTACAGAACTTATGCAAGTTTCTGGAAGAGAAGGCCGTTCCTCTGGAGCCTTTATTGGATAATACCATATTTTCCTTTGAAGATTCAAAGGCTGCATTTGATCACCTTTATGCTGCCAAACATATGGGCAAGGTTGTCATCAGAATCTGATATGAAACTGATGAAAATCAATCGGACAAATAGTCGGCCGATTACCGAGGCCAGGAGATTCTTATATATGTCAGCGTTTACGCACATTTAGATAGTCAAACACTCAATCAGCTGCGTTTGCCTACGTACGTTCGATAGGCAATATACCTCTTCGTTAAGCTAGTTTTCTCCATAGACCTCGTTAGCTGATGCAAGTGGAAACAATGACCCTCGAGTATATGGTCCGACGAAAGGCTAAATACGGATGGCGTGCGTTCACCACGGAAGTCACCAGGGGTGGGGCATACGACGGGGTTTCTTCTCATGAGCTGAGCTGTTGAAATCGGGAGGCGTAGTCACCACTAAGAGAACTGAACATCATCCCCTCAAGGCAACATATGCCGCTGAGGAGTCTAGATTAGTATCATGATTGTTAGTCTGCAACGCATCGGGGTCCAGTTTAACGATCAGCAAGAGGGAGCTGCAGCTCACAGGCCCAATAGGAGGATAGGCAAAGTCATAGACGTCGTGACGACAGGAGAATTATATAGAGCACTGCTGTCTTGGTTAACCGGAATAGGCAATACAGCACTCCAGTGAGATGAGATGCTAAGCAACATAAGATATCTCGACCATACTATGTTCTCTTTACTGAATATTCAAGGCACTATCTTCCTGGGTAGCACATAGTAGATATACTGAGTTTTAAGTAGATTGGGCTATTAGTTATCCAAGTATTATAAATTACACTGTATTTCAGGTCTGGCATATAACTATATATTCTCATATATATTTGAATATCCTGATATATAGCTAAACAATATTGAACTGGTTGAGATGTCACGGAGCAGGGGTGCTCGCTAAGTCATATGACATGTTGGATTCCTTTGTGTTGATTTTTTGTTCTGTTTGAGGGGAAGAGCCCCTCGCACATTAAATATTTGAGTGCTGGCAGGCCCAGTGCTCTTTCCTTTTCTTCCTCATGCTAGTATTTCCCGAGATAGTCCACCAATAGATCTCATATTGAACGGGACCGTCACAGAGATATCTTATGTTAAAGAAGTGCCATTTTGTATGGGGATACAAATCCGCGGCTCGGCCGTGTCCGCGGTTCGCCCGTGGAATACGTTATTGAAATCTATAGACACTTTGATAATAGAATGTGTGCTTAACCTACAACATGTATGCACACATCGACCATATACATAGGAATCTACTGACCTCGCCACTGGGGCCGACCTTTTTCCCGATCGTTCCTTATTCTTCATCACCCCGCGAGTATATGAATAGTCGCTCACAAATTTGTCCATCAGAGACTCATTAGCGTCTACGGCAGGTCCTTATCCGATGACTGAAAGACAACACGCTAACAAGATTGGAAATTTGCGGGACGAATCATCGTATCGATATGGCTCCACAAACTGATGCCATGGAGAGTCAGGAAATATTCGAATAGCCCAGGTCAGGGTAGAGGGGTTGAGTGTAGGTTCGAGTGACCAATTAAAGATGTAAGTACTATGGAATAACAGTAAATGAGTTGGCCACGTAAGCGGGTCGGCAACCCTTGTTCCGACTGGAGAGATACAAGTATGCACTGCTGCGTAGGGCCCATCGTCCGCAGTGCTCAAATGCAAAAGACATTAAATCTACTATAGTATTCAGAGCTTCTTGGGCCTTATTCTTCGGTTAAAATCGCTCTAGCCTCCCTGAACGGAAAGGCACTTTGCAGTAGCTCTCCGGATACTGTCTTTGACATCTGACGAAGAAGTGAATGAAAAATGTACCACTCGAGATCCACTAATTCACTGCTTGGAACGGAAACCGTGATTTGGGACTTGTCTGAATCGAACGAATACGTCCTATTGTAATGTTCTTTC
Organism: Aspergillus intermedius; assembly: GCA_039880815.1. Taxonomy (NCBI): domain Eukaryota; kingdom Fungi; phylum Ascomycota; class Eurotiomycetes; order Eurotiales; family Aspergillaceae; genus Aspergillus; species Aspergillus intermedius. The sequence goes on along the minus strand of JBDODA010000061.1, from coordinate 133,351 downwards.
TCCTACGTGGAGCAAGATATACTGGCTGACCCGTTATGGGATCGTGAAGCTCAGTTTTCCCAAAATCCAAATGCATCAACCTTGCCTTTCCATTATATAGTCGTTCATGGCTCTGCCACCCGGGACAATCTCTGACTTTTTCCTAGCACAACAGTACTCAAATCGCCAACAGGGAGTGAAATGGGAAAGTCCACAGCTTCCAGAATCTGTGTGATAAAAATCCACCAAACCGGTATACAAAGGGCGAAGTTAAACGCGCCTCCGGCCTAGTTTCCGTTAGCCATATATGCTATAAAAAGGGCTATGGAGCACTGACGAGTTGTAATTTCGAAGCTAGATGTATTTGTCCGGCGGCGATGGAAAAATACGAGCCGGCAAACAACCCAAAGCAAATCACCAGGAATAAGAGAGCAGAGAAGAGGCACAGGTTTGTTCGAATCGAGCAGACCAGGTATACAAATGTGAGGACGGTCAGGGATACATAGTAGAGCCCTATACATGTGTTAGTTGTAGGGGGAGATAATTTCAGAGACTGGATAACTCACCAAGGCTTGAATTATACATAGGACTTTCTTCGCCTTCAAGGAAATTTCCTGTCGACGAGAAATGGATCCCGGTAGCGAAGAAAGGCATAAATAACGCCCCCTGCACTATGAAAAATGTGCCTGCCGAACCACACATGAGTCTCTCAATCACCTACTCGGAATTGCATTGCACACACCATATGTAAAGAAAAGTGCGCATGAAAAGGTATTCCCGATAATCCATTCGCCAACCCCACCAAAGATCTGAACCATACCACCGAAAAAGATGAACACCGGGCTGTATGTATCCAATGAATAACTTTCCTTTATCGTAAAAACCACAATTGTAAAGAGCATATCTTACCTGATGGCAGCTCCCTGCCCACCGGCACCCCTCCATTCCATCATTATACAAGCATTCGATGTTGATGCGAGCAAGAAACCAAGCAACGAGATCGGCGTGGGATTTCCTACTTTCCTGCGAAGCTCTCCTGACACGCGTGGGTTCTTCGGGCTCAGGTAGAGTTTCTCAAAGGCTTCGCGGGAGATTGGCAGGAAGATGCTCTCTGCCGTTTGGATCTGACGTAGGTCGTTTGTTTCTTCGCTCATGTTGGTATGATGGTATGAAAATGACTTTAATTGCAGAAGAATTGATGTTGGAAATAAAGTTGCACGGGAAAACTAAATTCATATATCTCCAATGTAATGTTGCGGCATTTAGCCTATACATCAAGGATCTTGTGGAGAATTGCGGGGGATTGACTTCTCCTCATTTTGCTCCCCACAACACCTTAGAAGAGCAAGTAGAAACCCAACTGAGGTGGCGATTTGTGTTACTGCAGATAACCCAGTAGCAGAATTGACTGCCATATATACTCTCTAGCTGTAGAAACCGCTTACAGATATTATGCTTGTGGCTTTCAGACTATCTGATAGGCCAGGTTAAGAAAACAAATAGTACCAATTGACAAATTGACAGTCGCGGGAATTGTCCGATAAGCTGTTCCAAAGGAAAGAGACAATCTCGGCTCTACATTATAAAACCCCTCGGTTTATCATTGCCTTTACCGACAGTTCCGGCCAACGACAAACCGCCTATAATCTCAATTATGCCAGGTACCGATAATGCTTGAGAATACGACCGATCCGCGAAAACGAATAAAACTCGCAGAATTCCGGTATGACCGTTCATAATATTTATTGCTGTTTTGGTGGGGTAGATATCATCCACTTGGGAGGACATCCTTTGATTAAGATGAACACATAAAAGATGGCTTTGTAATTCATCTCCATCTGGTTTTATACACATTGGTACAGTTGGCCTACGTCTGGTTCGACACGCAATTCATTTCACAGGCTGACATGTCAACTGCCTGTAGCATCGCGGCGCAATCTGTTCCTTTTCTACCACTTTCTGTCTCGTTCTCGCGGGAAGTACACCTTACATGCAATTACATTCATACCCAATGCCACTGAGATGGAGGTTCTGCGACGAAAGGAAGCCTCTGAGATTCTATTTCGGTCAATCTGCGACAGGTTTGTGGATGCTTGCTTCCGCAGAGTAACACCATATCCAGGACAATGAAAGAGTGCGCTGAACCGGGACCATCGGGGCTATTGTGCACAACATCCAGCGTGAGATTCACGTGAATACCAGCATCAAGGGCATTGTGCACCAGGCCATCCAGACCAGAGCGCTTGCTAGATATGGTTCTGCTTACACGGAGAGGGTGTACATGGTATAAATATTAATCCATTTTTGTACTGTATCAGTTCTCATTCTTCCCCTTGTTTTCTGCCAATCTCAGCCAGGCTCGGATGAGGCTGAATCCACCGGCTCCTTTTTGATTTAGTGGTGATTCCAATTTGCATCATTTTCAGCTCCAGGGAGTACTATATAGTCTCAATTTCCCTGTCTGGTCATGTACATATCGACCAATATTCCGACATGCCAGGAATTATTCGAAGCGAAAAGAATCGAGCACCACGGGAACCCCTCCTGAGCTCAGCGCTCCGATGCGTCAGACTACGACACGCCAAGTACTTGTTGTACTTGGACATCCAATGATCAGTTGTGTACCAGTGTACCTGTCTCTCAGAGAGTTTCCTAAAGCTAGATGATCACTACGCTCGATATCGTGTTAGGCTATAAATACTCATTGGAAGAAAGGTCTAGTACATACGACCATAGGGTGTGGAAAACAGGGCTTCCCGTCCGCTCAGCCGTACTTAAGCCACACGCCGGCCGGTTAGTAGTTGGGTGGGTGACCACCAGCGAATCCCGGCTGTTGTATGTTTTGATTCTTTTTTTTGATATCTTTGCCTTCTCTCATTACTGCTCAAGGGTGATGGCTGGGTGAGCACTAGTTGGGTGCAGGTGATTGGGGTGATGCCTTTAGAGTCGAGGGTGAGCGTTGGGGTGATGAGTGGGTGAGCATGGCCTTGCGAAACCAAACAGTATTCTAAAAGACTTTTGGCATAAATGGGCCGTTGTTTCGCTTGAGCATCACCTTTTTTCTTCTCCATTTTTCTGCCTTGTGTCTTTCTAGAGACAGTCCTGATGCTATTCATCTTTTCGAACATGTCACATGATCATGGTCATGGTCATGGTCATATGACCGCAGAAGATTTTGAGTGGGCAAGCGTAGTTGATTGGATGGGTGGTCTATCGGCTCAGCTAACTATATGACTACCGGGCAGAAAGCGAAGGCGGGGAGAGTCAATCGAACAAATAGTCGGCCCGATTACTGAGGCCAGGAGATTCTTATATAGGCCAGCATGTACGCACATTTAGCTAGTCAAGCACTCAACCAGCTGTGTACGGGCATGTACATTCGTTAGACAATATATCTCTACCTTCAGCTAATCCTCTGTATAGACCTCGTTAGTCCAGAATAAATCGACTCCCGATTTCCCCTTTGAGCTACGATCCGAGAGACCCCGCTTCAATACTGAGATAAAAACGGTCCTATCCGACCTGTAACCTGTGCTTTCTCAGATCCTTGCACAAGTGACACTGTAGCCTAGACTACACAAGCAATGCATGTGGCAGGGAAGTAATGCTGGCATGCATGTACAAAGCCTTCAGCCCACAGTTGTCTCGATACATTTTTCCCCGGCATTGTCGCAGTTGTAATCCTTCTGACTGTTGAATGCAGACATCTCTATCTTGTTGTTCTCTGCATAGGCCTTTGTATCAGAGCCCTTGCATCCCACAAAGAGACTTACGAAATCAGGGCAAAAGTTGTTGACCTCTACACCGGTGAAGCCTGCACCAGTGAACTTAAAGAACCCAAGTATGGTCTTGCAGGATGGCAGTGGATGACCAGTGCCGGCTTCAGTGCGCACCGTGCTCTCCACAACCTCAATTATTGCGTTCACGGAACCAGCTGCAACTTGGCTCAAGCCACCACATATCAACTTTATCTGGGCATCGCTCAGATTATCTTGTATGTTACCATGACCCTGACATTTGCCATTCACAGGATCCCTGGCTCTGATGGCACTTTCCCCGGAACTGTGGATAGACGAGGCAAAAATGTCGGCGACCGTCTTATCGTATATACCGATCTCAGACAGAAAATCAGATCCATTATGGACATGATGGTTGTCCGTCGTAAATACAGAGACGAGCTCCATATCATTTTCCAAGAATTTCTTAGCGTGCTCCTGAATCGTGTTGTGCACGTCCACTGAAGGTATCATCCCATAGTGCTTCACAGCGTTGGTGGCGGAGATACAGAAACATATAAGGGCTGCCAAATGCATCGTCGTCGTTTTCCTGGGGTGATGTTGTCCGTCGCGATCAACAGAGTGTGTTTGCGCGCAACACTTGATAAGACTGTAGCCTGGGTTCGTGGTGGATAGCGTGAAGAAGAATGAGTATAAAAATTCGCAGGAGTATAATGTTCACAGGGTCAAAGGTGGTATGATCTTAGCATACTTCCCTGGCATCCTCGCTGGTAAAATACCTGCGCATGTATGGAGTGCAAGAGTAATATCTATTTCCCTCCCACGTTTCCCAGGGTAGACACAGAGTTCCTGATTGCCACCTGAGGCTCATTGGCGCAGTTAATCCCACGGGAACAGCGCTTAGGATGGTCCGCTGTTTTGCTGAACTACTGTGTCAGGATCATAGAGGGAACGACCTAGGTCAGGCCCACATCAGCGATCACAAGAGGACGACATAGAAAGGTACCCGGGATCACTCGTCAGAGCCGCAAGTTGAATAGAATCAGCATAGGAAATCGCCTGTAAGTACCATAGACTAAATAGGAGTGGTTCTTTGGCTGCCCGTGTGGCTGAATGGGATGGGCCGACCCTCCCAGACCACAGTTACCACGTACACATCCATCAACCCGTTGTTCGTGCGGCGGCGAACGAGAATCTCCTGCTCAGTAATTTGGTCGCGCTGAGTGATTTGGCATATAGCAAGTGAGCTTTTGACTCACACTCCGAATACGCATCCACCTTCCCGTAGTTCCGGAAGCATCACCATCTTCCAGACACAATGATTCAGCGAATCAGCGGACCCTCTTATGTAACGAATTTGCCTGGGTTTATTGTATGTACTTATAGATAGCCATTTCTCGGTTCGAAACTTCGAGCAATTCCGGGTTTGACCCGCTTGCCGACGAAGAATTGGGGATTTTGATCCTTATAGATGTGTTCAAGGTCAAAGCCGTCGGACAGACAGGTGCTCAAGACTCCTCAGCCTTCTGTCATGGGTCAAAAAAAAAAGGCGAACAGTATATAATACTTCAAGAACTAATGCCAGCAAGTTCTTTCTTATTGAGAATGAAAATAACCATCTTCTAGTATCTGACATCTGCAACCCTATCACGACTCGAATTTAGCCTTCAAAAAACCTGCAACTGCCTCAGCCAACTTGATCAAAGAACCCGTTCCCATTATCTCCAACACACTGAGTTGTAACCCCATGGTCTGTTTCAGCCATCTCCGCAATTCAATCGCCATCAACGAATCCAGCCCCATCTGTCCGAGAGTGAGACTGGTATTAACCTCTTCGTCAGGCTTCAGCATGAAATCGTAAATTTTGTGTCCGATTTCATAAGCCAGCAAGTACACGTTGTCCGTGTCAGTCAGGAGAGATGGATCATCAGTGGCCCGGGTGAGGAAGGACTTGAGGACGTTGGAGTGTTCGCTTGTTTCGCCGCCAGTCTGTCTGTGGACGTTATGATAAATGCCCATGCGACGGTCACGACGCCAGTTGGTCCGGTTATTGGGGTCATCGAGATCGAGCTCGGATCGGAGACCCATGAGAAGCTGGCCGGGATTTTTCCAGGACGTTGGAGGGGAGATCGATGGGCCTGACGATGCGGGCAATTCTGCATGAGAATTGAGGATACTGACCTCGACATAGTCGAGGAATTCCCGTTCACCGAGAAAGTACAGCCCCTGTGCCTTCATGTTTCGTCTGGCGATGGGATTCTCGGCTACGAAACCAACGCCGTCAATGGGACAGATGTTGAGCACAGATGCTGGAAGACCTTGGGTGTGCCGGTACTGGCAGAAGGCTTCGAGAAAGGTATTCGCGGCATTGTAATTGCCTTGACCGGGCTGATCGACGACCGTTACCAGAGAGCTGGCCAGCCAGAAGAAATCCAGCGATTGGCCCATGAAGGCCTTGTGAAGATTCCAGGTACCATCGATCTTTGGTCGACTGGCGGCTTGCCAAGCAGACCATTCCATGTCGACGATGGGTGCATCCTATTCACCGGGTTAGGAAAATTCAAGGTCTCATGGAGAAGGCGGATACATACCTGAAGCACCATTGCTAGTTGAAGAACTCCCTTTATAGGACCATTCGAGATGTAAATGGATTTCTTCACATCGTCCATGTTGTCAACAGCTCCTGCGACGGCATTAACAGAACATCCCATAGATTCCAGTTCCCTGAAAATCTCATTGCTCTTTTCAGACAGTCCGGCACTCCGGGAGAGGAAGGTCAGGTTTCTGGCCCCTGATTCCACCAGCCATGTGGCTAGTGATCTTCCCAGACCTCCCAAACCACCGGCGAGAAGGTATGTCGCAGTTGGGTCTAAGGTTATCCGACGAGGACTTTGAGAAGATGGGATGGATGACACGTCTTCCGGCATGCGCAACACGACCTTTCCGATATGTGTTCCTTTCTGAAGGTATCGAAAGGCTTGCCCTGATTCTTCAGCACTGAAGGTGGTTATAGGCCGGATAGGCTGGAGACCTAGTTGCACGAGGACGTTGAGTCTCTTTAACATTCTATATCATGTTAGCTGGCTGTTCGTATCATCCTGATCTGTATCATGATCATGCTTACTCTCCCATATGGCCAGGTCGCTCTCGGATAAATTGAGCAATATCAATGCAACTGTAACTTCTGTTGGCCAGGAAAGGTTGCATATCTAGTTGTCCGTATCGCACCAGGTCACGCTTGCCCAGCTCAACCATCATACCGTACTCGGCCACACACTTCCATGATGCATGCAGCAGCTCACCAGAGAGTGAGTTGAGTACCAAGTCAACACCACGACCGCCCGTTTTCTGCATGAGCCCAGCGACAAATGACTGGTCACGGGAGTTGAAAATATGGCTCCATGGAATATCATAGTTCTCTACCAGGTATGCGATCTTTTCCTCGGTGCTAACCGTCGCGAATACCTCGGCACCGATCATCTTCGCGATTTGGATGGCAGCTATACCAACACCACCACACGCGGAATGGATCAAAACCGTCTGCCCCCTTTCCAATCTGCCTATATCAATCAAGCCTCGCATGGCGGTCGTGAAGCAAATGGGCAGTGTGGCCGCTTCTTCGAAGCTCAGGTGGTCAGGGATCTTGACAACCAAGGAGGCGGGCAGAATGGCATTGGCCGTGATGCATCCGTGAGGAGCCAATGCCATGATCCGATCCCCTGGAGCAAGTCCTTGGACCTTGGAACCAACTCTTTGGATGATACCCGCAGCCTCCAGACCCAGAGGAATACTACCATCCGCTCCCGCGGGAATGATACCCATGGCAAACACGATGTCTCGGAAGTTGAGGCCGATTGCTTGAGTCTTGATATCAACTTGATCTTGTTGTAGGGTCTCTGGGAGATCTTGGTCCAGCCAGTGCAATGTCTCGAGAATGCCTGGCTTGCCGATCGTGAGAGTCTTCGTAATGGATACCCCTTGGTTGCTCTTCTCGCAGAGCTCGTTTGTCAACGAGAAAGGGTGGTATCTTCCCACACAGATGGTTCCCTCGTGCACAGCGAATTCCTTGTCAGAAGCCAGATCATTGTGATTCTCCTCTTTGCAGATTTTATTGAATACCTGGAACACCAGGTCCGCAAATTTGCTCTCAGTCGCATCGATCTCGAGAGTGAAAAAGGGCATGGCCAGTTCTGATCGAATTGTTCGGGCCACACCAATTGTCTGCGCGGAACGGGGATCTCTGCACTGGATCTGGACTGGGCTCGTGAGCCAGAGGATTTTCTGGGAACCGATTGACTTGAGAAGCGATTGGAATGCGGCAAACCGGTCTGCGGGAATGTTTTCGAAGAAGTTTGACTCCAGATCAAGACAGGAGATTATATCATGGTCTTCAGGCAGCGCATCTCCCAGTTGGCAGGTGGTCACAGTGCATCCAGACTGCTCCAGGCCGGCCACCAGAGACTGAGCAATACCAGTGTCTGGACTAGTGGCGAGGATGGTGGCCTTGGGTTCCTGTGCCTGTAATGCCAGCTTAGGAGCAGGCTTGGACAGGATAGCTGCACAGTATTGGTACGGCTCTTCTTCATCATATACAGCAGTGTCAACACCAGCGAAGCCAGCGGCCTTGAGTTCAACATCCCAACGGGTAACAGGGACATAAGGCTCGTATGGCCGCTTGTCAGCCTCACCCAACCACCAGCCGGAGAAATTGCCAAAGATATAGTTGGGAGCTCGAACGACTGCGCAGAGTTCCGTCATCACCAGCAGTCCATCAGGGCGCAGCAGTGGCTGCAGGTTCTTCAAGGTATCCTGAAGAACGGGCGTAGCGTGGATAACATTGGCAGCAAAGATGACATCATACGTTCCTGGCTCGAACCCTTGCTCTGCGTAACTCTGAGAGATATCAAACACTTTGTACTCCATGTTCGAAGCGTACGCAAATCGGTCCTTCGCCTGGGGGAAGAAGCCAGGCGAAACATCGGTGAAGGTGTATGTGGAATACAGAGGCAACCCCCCTTCGTCAACCAAATCGCGCAGAATCAGCTCCGTGGTGCCTCCTGTGCCTGCTCCCACCTCCAGGATCCGCAGTGTTGGCCTGGTATTGCACAAAAACCGCACGAAATCACTGTGACCAAAGCTGACCACGTTGTAGATCTCCGTGAGCACATTGTCCTGCATCAAGATATCGAGAGTGTCTGCCTGTCCCGTGAAGATCTGCTCCGCGTTATCGCAGATACGCAGAAGTCCAATAGCGACGGCTCGCTTGTTCATGCGCATCAGCTGATTGAATCGGTCCATGATCATTTCACGTCGCGTCTCTGCAGAAACAGTCACATAGTACTTGGAGTCTTCAACGAGCGTGTACGTGCCGCTTTGTGCACGCTCGATTTCACGGTTAAGCCAGTCTCTAAATTTGGCAAAATGCGGCTGGCAAGGCTGACATTCTGCAACCTTTCCTGCTGATTCCAGAATACAGAGAAGGGTCATCTCCTCCTGCAACCGGGTCTCGGTTCTGTCCGACACGGGGGGTTGGAACAAGGAGCCAACATCCATAAAGTCGTAGTCAGGGAACCACTCTAGTCGTGCAGCAGCATGTACATCATTGCTAATTTCCTCCAGAAGTCTGTCGTCATCGAGCGGCGTGAGTTGAAGTCCCGCCATTCGGAACACTGTCGTTCCATCCACGACGCATTCCACACCAGCGCCTTGAAGGTTGTCCTTTGGTCTCCAAGCAATGGCCTGCATCTTGTCTGCTCCACGGGCAATGTCAAGCTCTTCAATTATGGTTGGAACAGACAGCTGATTAAAGTTTCGACCAAGGCCCTTTGCCATCGCAACAAGGAGAAGCTGGAGACAGGCGTCGATAGAAGATGGATGCATGAAAAAGGACGATCCCTGAGAAGAAGAACTCTTCCTCACAATCTCGGCGGTGGCTAGCCCATCTGTGGTCGAGCAGGTGATGTTGGTTAAGCCTTGAAACTCGGGGCCGTAGACAATACCCACGTTGGCCATTGCATCGTAGAACCGGGCTGGTTCAACACGACGAGATAGTGTCTCTGGTCTGGGGCCGCTGGCTGGAACAAATTCCTCAAGCTGTTTGATCTGTCCCTTACAGTGCTTGATCCAGGTTTCATTGGTGTAGGACATGATGGCGAAGTCATACCATTCGCCATCATCAGAATCCGTCAGTTTGCGCGGGCGCAGCCCAGTCAACATCTCAACCGGCTTCGACTCTGCCAGGACAAGAGCTGTCTGCGCAACAACATGTCGAACACTGAATCCATGGTCTGTGCCGGTAATCTGCCTCACTGCCTCACCGGCCATAGCGATATAGCCCGCAAAAGGGAACACCACATCCTGGCGAATCTTGTGGTCCTCCAACCAGGGCTCATGCTCCAGATGTAGCATATTTCTCCATAGCGGTTCCATTTCCGGTGTTTCCGGTACACGACTTCCCAACAGGCAATGGTGAGCGAACTTGCGGAATCGCCATGCGTGCGACACGCGGCTCTCGTACCAGTACGAACTGCCATGGTCCCATGGATACGTGGGCAGTCCAGAAAGAACTTTACCTCCACCTGAAAACAGAGAGGAAGCGAAATTGACGCTGACACCTTCTTGGAACAATCTCCCAAACGCCGAGAGAAGGCTGTGCGCACAGTTCTTGCTCCGGATCATTGCAGCGGCGTAGACACAGGGCCGGGATGCAGCGGAGGTGATCTGTCGTAACGGACCCGCGAGAGTAGAGTGAGGACCAATTTCCAAGAAGATGCCATCTTGCTTGGAGGATTTGAGGAGACTGGTGACGGCTGGTGAAAAGAGAACAGGGGAGGTAAGGTTGGCCACCCAATACTCTGGGTTGAGGAAAGCTGGGTCCTCTATACGTTCCGCAGTCACACTCGATATGAAGTCAGCCTTTTGATTGGGCGTAGAGAGGTCAGGGTGTCGTGCCATCTCTGCCTTGAGGAGACTGCAATACTCGCTGGCTAGAGACCGCATATGGTGCGAATGATATGCCATGTTCACCACCAGCCGTCGGGCCAACACATCCGGTGCGGCTTTCTGCACTGCAGAAAGAACCTCTTCGACCTTGTCCCCATCGCCGGAGATTGTCGTGCTGGATGGACTGTTCTGGCAGGCCACGGTAACTCCATCGATTAAGTATCGAGAGACCTCGGCCGCACCAAGACCGACGGCTGCCATTCCTCCGTCCAAGGGGGCCATCTTGGTGGTCACATAGCCACGATAGTAAGCGACAATCATAGCTGTTTCCATAGGAATGATACCGGACGCATAGGCAGCAGCAATTTCACCACTGGAATGGCCGATCACGGCACTAGGCTTGATTCCCGCGGCGAGGAACCGATTGACCAGAGCAATTTGAACCGCGGTGCACAACGGCTGAGACAGCTCTGCGCGGTTGATCTGACTGCTTTCTTTGGGCTTTTTGAGCTCGCCTAAAATTTGTCAATATGGTCCATCTATATGAGGCTGTGAAAAAGGTCATCGCCTACCCAATATCGTCCATTCGGGGGCATATTTGAAACTCTGCAGGAATTTATCCATTTCACTGATATCAAAGCAGAAGTTTGCATCGGTGTCGATGAGTTCCTTGCCCATTTGAGCCCACTGAGCACCCTGGCCACTAAATATCATCGTCACCTCGGGGGCATGGTTTGCTGCTTTGACTAATCCAGAAGTTTCAGTAAAGATGCCATTGTCCAAGACTGCGAAGGCCCTATGAGGGAGATTCTCTCGACGGAGTGCCAGAGTGTACGCGAGGTCTGCAGCGGAGTGAGGGTTTTCCCGTGCAAACTTCTGGAATTGATCGATCTTTTGCGCCAGGGAAGCCTGTGTATTGGCAGAGAAGAGCAGCAATTCTGGTTTGATCGTTTTTCCCTGGGTGTCCAACTGAACTGGATCCCGAGGAAAAGAGTCAAGGATGACCTAGATTATCTGGGTTAACAGGGAAAGGAAGGGAAAGACAAGATTAGAAAATGATTGGCCTACATGGGCATTCGCACCGCCAATTCCAAACGAGTTGATACTGATGCGATGTGCCCGATCTTCCGGGAAAGGCGTGGGAACCAGTGGAACCTTTAATTGCTTTTCAGCAAAAGGAACTATTAAACTCAGTCAGTAAGTCAATTTCCCTAGAATGTGACAGGATAAATCTTACTTTTCGGATTTGGCGTAGAGAACTTGATGTTGGGAGGGATGGTGTTGTGTTCCAGTGCCAACACTGCTTTGATCAGACTCGAAATTCCCGAAGAACCTTCGGAATGGCCAACGTTTGGTTTGACAGAGCCAATATAGACACCTTTGTTTCCAAATACATTGCCGACTGCGGTGGTTTCAATGGGGTCACCAGTGGGAGTTCCTGTGCCGTGACACTGATATCTTCGTCATTAGCAATTGTGGCTATATAAGGAAGGGGGGCAGGAACATAGTTACCTCGACGAATGCCGTCTCCGACGGATCCAGACCCGCATCCTGATATACCTTTCGCATCAGAGATTCATGGGCCTTGCCATTGGGACTCATCAAGCTCTGACTCTTGCCATCACTGTTGATGCCGGTGGCTCGAATCACCGCGCGGATGACGTTTCCATCCCGTATGGCAGCCTCAAGCGGCTTTATATACACCGCCGTGATGGCCTCCGCACGGGCAAAGCCATCAGCATGGGCATCAAACGTCTTGCACGACCCATCAGGGGAGAGAATACCCTCAGCCGTCATGGCAGCCGTGGTGGTTGGGCCCATAATCAAGTTGGTGCCAGCAACGATGGCCCCGATGGCATCGCCACTTTGCAGCGCTCGACAGGCCTCGTGAAGGGCAACAAGGGAAGCAGAGCAACCAGTCTTGATGACCAGACTAGGACCGCGGAAATCGTATTCATACGAGACTCGGTTGGCGATCATGAGGTCCCCATGGCCGGTCATGATGTATCCCCCGGAATGTTGCGACTCTTTGGCACTCATCTGCAGCCAATCCTCACCAAAGGTTCCTACGTAACAGCCAATGAGTTTGCCTCGATAATTGACCTCGCCAGCGTCCTCCAGACACTCGCGAGTCACCTCGAGCAGCTTGCGTTGTTGGGGATCGCACTTTTCAAGCTCATTTTTGGTCAATGAGTAAAAGGATGCGTCCAGAGTGGTCAGGTCGTCCTCGATAAAGTAACCATATCTGGTTTTAATTGTTTCCTTACCATCGAGGGAGTCGTTGAATCCTTCCATATTGTATCTGGTAGAAGGAACTGGCCCACGGGCATCTCTACCATGTTCCAACAAATCCCAAAATGCATCTGGTGATTGAATACCTCCTGGAAGGCGCATTCCAATACCACAGATGGCAATCTGGTCTTTCATGCCATGGTGACCCTGGCCATTGATCAGGCCATTGGAGTGTCCATTGAGACCATTTCCGTTGGTCTCTGGGGGTGTGACTTGCACCGGTACAAGCATGATCAGATGAAGAGGTATCAAATGAGTTCAAAAAAAGGTATAAGAGAGTAAGACAATCTGTATAGAAGAAGTTGATTGTTAAAAATTGATTCTGATGTATGGAACTTTGGCGGCTCTCAACGTCGAGGTATATATAGACATCAAATCCAATTTAGCCGTGGCAATTGAACATTTTGCTCATTATCGAGCCACACATATCAAAATTCTCATCACACCATCTATACGAATCCACTAAGACTTTTGTGCGCGTAATACTTAGGATGTTCTCATTCTATCAGCTGGATTTTATCAGCTACGCCACCGATTCGATAGAGAGAGTATGGAGATGCTACACGAAACGGATTTATCAAAGATGACTGCATATTCTCACCATCCTTAGGTCTAGATCCTTCAACACGAAAAGGTTGGCGGGGAAGAGTATCAGGCTCTCCGAAGGATCATTCCTGAAGGAGACGAACATGCATTATCCTATGCATATCTACGTGACGACTACTGCTTACATTTACATCGTTTCTATATGCAATCAGCAATCCTTCATTTATTATTCGCCGTGTATACTTCTCTATCACAGCCTCAGAACACGAGGGGGAAGTAGGAGGGAAGAGGGGCACGTCATCCACTTTCTCTCTTATCCATCGACATCATGAGGCTGAACGAAGGCTATCCGTCCAACTCCGATATTTTGTTTATCTGAATTGTGTGGTATTACCTGTATGTCTTTCCGGTGGATGGCATACATAAGAGCCGGTTACGACTCTGGTCCTATCTCGAATATTAAATAGACTATCTTCTTTAACCGTCTACTTTGTTCTATCCGACTTTCTGAGCCAAGATATTCCTTGCAAAAAATCACACCCACAATGTCATCCGGCAAAGTCGTGGAATACAATGTCGCCGGCATTGACATGAGCGGCCTCTACCCGGCTCCTTTTCCGGACGATGTGCCCATCATCGAGTTGAAAACCATCTCGCTGGCTAAGCTCCTGGAAAAGGACCAGGCAGAGACCCAGCGGATGTTCGAGATCTGTCAGGATCCAGGATTCTTCTATCTAGACCTGACGGACCATCCCGACGGTCTGCAGATGCTACGAGATGTGGTAAGCTGTTGTCGACTCGGCCAGTCTATTTTCCCCAACAAGCCCATGGAGGAAAAGAAATCATTCAAAACGAGAGACCGGATTGGAGTTTTTGACATGGGGTAAGTGAGATGACTAAACCAAAGACAAAGGAAAACCTTTTTTTTTTTTTTGGTTAGAGCCTGATCATTCTAGCTACTTTACCAAAGATGTGTTACCGGATGGGGAACCTCGATACAGCGAGACTATCAACGTCAGTCTTTTCCTGCCCCCAAACAATAAGAACAGAAGCTGATAAAGCATATAGATTCCCATGACTGAAATGTTTTCTCCACCAAGCGAACACCAGAAGGATTTTCAACTTCCTTCCTGGCTGGCCCCGCACGTTGACCTGTACCGTACCACAATGCGTCAAGGCAACAAACTAGCCAATGTGATTTTCAGCGTACTGGAAGACGCTCTGCGGCTAAAACCAGGGACTATCACCTCTGCCCACCAGTTGGCAGACCCATCGAGCGATTTCCTGCGGCTCTTACGCTACACAGGCGTCAAGCCAGGCAAGACGATTGACCAGCTCACCTTCCCCGCCCACAAGGATGCCATCAGCCTAGCCATTCTCTTCACCTGGCTGGGAGGACTGCAGATCCCTGCGTCCGATGCCACCTGGATAGGCCCCGAAAAGGTGACCGAAGACAGCTGGCGATGGGTCAAGCCCGTGCCGGGAACGGCGATTGTCAATCTGGGAGACGCGATGGAGATCCTAACGAACAAAGTGCTCAAATCGGGTCTGCACCGGGTGATTCGAGCCCCCGGCAAACAGGCGCCGTTTGACAAGTATAGCGTGCTGATTGGAACGCGTCCCAACAATCAGCTGCCGATGGTTCCATTCACAGGCAGTCCATTGATCCCCGAGCAGACAGCGGAGCAGAAGAATGCGCCGGTGCTGACGAGTGAAGAGTGGGGGACAAGCAAGATCTTGGGACTGGACACGTTACTCAAGAAGCGTGATGAGGACAAGGAGGTGTTGACTTTCGAGCATTGATCAATCCTATGTTGATAGTTGGACCTCGGCACCGCTCGGGCGGCGACCCCGGTCTATCGATAGTAGATGATTTTGAGTGATTCTCTTAGTATGCAATTGAATATTCTTTATTCAGAGTATATTGTTCTATACACTGTAGACGTAGTATTAACAAAAATAGACCTAAAAAGTCAACACCAAGTCTGAGGTCTAGGACTCTAGTTAGCGTTTAGTGTGTTGTAGATACTCCGTACATACTCCTAATAATGAGTGAGGCTCTGTAAAAAAGTACTATTCTTTGGGGAAACGGATCCGGATTTCGGACATGGCGGGAGATAACGGACTTACGAATGAATTGTCAAATATCTTGGGTATAACACTATGAGTCTTTTTTTTTGCTTATTCATAAACCTTTCAGTGAAAAAGGTATCCGATTTCCGATTGGCCTGAATAAATAATAATGCATCTTTTATTACTTGAATTAATGCCTTTAATAATTTAATGCACAGTACTTTTGTTACTGAGCTACTACTAGTGGCGTCAGGGATGTGGTTCTCCAAGGGAGACAATACATCATCTTCTCTTTGAATGCCGGAAATGGCGACACCAACGAAACAAGCTCTACAGGGATCTGGAGGTGGATGGGTAGCCTAAGCTGAGAGTCAGCCTAGGCCACACCCACCCTGCTCCGAAAATACAAGGAGAGCACTTCTGCCGAAAGCCCTGCGCATACAGGCGGCTTGGGGCGAGAAAAAGGATTAGAAAGATTATAGAAGGGGGTGTTACCTCAGGAGCTCATAGAAACAAGAGGCTGAAAGATAGCTACTAGCCTCGAGTTCATGGAATACGGTCTGTCATAGCTTTAGGGCTCGATATGGACAATAAACTTGATTACATAATAATACTACTAGTGGCTACGGGAAGGGAGCGGGTGCTACGGCGCACCTTTTCCTTTTGGCCTCATGCAGCTATAGCAAATTCTGTTATTACTTAACTAGTTGGCGCTGTGTTACAGAGTACTCGTGGCGCCGCCCGCCAACCACTTATCTGTGCTGGATAATTGGATATGTGGTTGGCAGGCGGCGCCGTGAGTAGAAGCTTGGATGAATCCTTGAAAGTAAGGAGTAAAGACATCATAGTTGAGATCCTTCATTTATGTCCAGGGTTACATACAGAAGTTGTCTATCTACTAAGTAATTTACCATCGCTCCCCAAAATATCCACATGCCCAACAGACAAACTATGTACAAGGCACTAAACCAAAGGATTATTGAATCGAAACACATTTTCGGGATCCCAAAGCTTCTTGAGGCTGCGCAACTGTGGAAGTTTGCGCGCGCCGTAGAGAACCTCGGGCGATTCATCCCCATGGCCGTAGTTGACGTAAATCTGCTGGGAAGAGAAGCCGCTGCTGTTCTGGAGGGAAGCGCGAGCATTAATGGCAAATTCATTGACGGTATCTTCCAATCCGGTGGGGTAGCCGAAATTCCACAGCCTGATTGATTGGTTAGTCAAGGATCATCCATCATAGTTAAGGTAGTTTGGGGGCAAAACGTACAGGTGGGCCGTGACATCTCGGTAAGGATAAGCGGTGGAGTTGTCGGGGATGGACATTGTCTTGTTTTTGGAAAACTGCTCAATGAAGAAGACGCTGCTCTGAGCATCTGGGTACTTTGTGTAGAATCCCTGCATGTTATGGAAAAAGGTATCAAAGCTGGAAATGTCGTAGGATTTCACACTTCCGCCGTACACGTTCCGGTACAATCCTTTGACGCAGGCAGCCATGCTAGGCTCGGCGGCAAAGAAGGCTGTGTATGTCAGATCCTTCCAGGGAATGACGGTGATGTTTTGGCGGAGTGGGGTGATTTTGTGGAGCAGTGGATTCAACAACTGGATAAGCTCGTGCTTTGGCCCCGGGTAGGCGGCGTTCAGCGTAAAAGTCAGTCCGCCATACTCGGCCACATAGGTGACAAGGGCAATGAGAGACAACTTCTCCGGCATTTCCGTCTCCAAGGATTTCAGAAACGAGATGATTGCGGTACTCGCGTTGAGTGGGAAGTTGAAGTCGGCGTTAGTAACCAATTGGGATGTTAGATCCGTGACTCGGTAGGTGGCCTCGATGACGATCCCGTAGTTGAAGCCTGCCCCACGAACACCCCAGAAGAGATCGGAGTTCTCCGTCGTCGATGCAGTTACAACCTCACCTGTTGCCGTAATCAGACGCACGCTAATCAGTGCATCTAGAATCATGCCATGAAGTCCGTTATATCGACCGACACCACCACCCAGGGTGGCTCCCAGCATGCCCACACATGAGGAGGTACCGGTAGCTAGTTGGTAGAAAAGCAGTAGTAAGCATACATGGGAGACAACAAGAAGGAAAGAACATACTGATTTCCTTTCCAGCATTGTATAGAGGTTCAAACACGTCCCCAAACCGAACTGCTGCACCAATGCTCATAGTATTGGCGTCTGCATCAACAGATACAGTCCGGAAACTACTAAGATCAAACATGATTCCATTATGGAGGGCACCATAGGAGGTTGTAAAGCCATGAGCTCCACCAGTCGCAAGGAAGGGAATGCTATGGTTGGCAGCAAACGCGACCTATTGAATTGGACCATCTCAGAATAAGGCTCACAGTCACTTTGGCTCCGATCAACCTACCAGCTTCTGAACATCCACCTCTGTAGAAGGCCTCACTGCTACAACATATTTAGGGGCCTCATGGGTCGTCCACCGCTGGGTCTCATTGGTCCAGTCGGAGTAAGAGGGGTTGAAGAACTCAGTCGCAGATGAGAGACCGAGTTGTGGAGAAGACAAGACAGAGGAAAGATTGGCGGAGGGGGGCAAAGCTGAAACGACAGGCAGATGCAACGCACCACCAAGGGCTAGCAACCAGGATGTGAGAGAATGCATTTCTAGTGATGAGTGATTAAGATGACATTTTTAACTGGTTTATGACAGCTGTTTGCTGTGTCTTTATATCATGGGTTAGTGGAGATGCCAACTCCTGGATCCTGATCCTTGTGAGAAATAATTTGACATCTATGGAGTAAAAAGTGGCTTACCATATCCAGCTGAATATTTGCATATCCATGACTGTTCTGGATATGGTAACTGATCATCTGGCCTGCATGGGATGTTTGCAATAGCTTCGATTCCGTGTCTTTGTCCCCCTACACGGTGTATATGCTTATCTCCGCCTCCTCCGTCTGTTCCTTCCTGGCTTAATTCCGCTAAACTCCGTCATGCCACTTTTCATCCTCTCCTCTCCTTAGTTGCTGTTAAAAAGAGACAGGTCCTCCATGCGAAGGAGCAACCAACCCAGCCTGTTCCTCATTTTCATTCCTCTCTCCACCTGTCTGAGCTAAGCAGCTGCGAATATTCCCTCAATCATGTCTGAAAAAGTGATTCTCTGTACCGGTGCCAACCAAGGCTTGGGTTTCGCCATCCTCAAGGTTGCTGGTCTGCGCCACCCAACAAACACCTATATCCTTTGCAGCCGGGATCTAAATGCTGGTCAACAGGCGGTCCAGAAGCTCAAAGATCTGGGAGTGACTGCTAAGATTGATTTGGTCGAGCTGGATGTCACCAATGACCAACAGATCACTGCAGTTGTCAACCATGTTACCAACACTTATGGTAGACTGGATGGTAGGCCAATCTCATTGCTCCCTATTCCAACAACAATATCATCACATCATCATCATCATCATAATAATAATAATTATTCCTAAACA
Source organism: Aspergillus intermedius (assembly GCA_039880815.1). Taxonomy (NCBI): domain Eukaryota; kingdom Fungi; phylum Ascomycota; class Eurotiomycetes; order Eurotiales; family Aspergillaceae; genus Aspergillus; species Aspergillus intermedius. The sequence goes on along the minus strand of JBDODA010000061.1, from coordinate 114,329 downwards.
GTCTTGATCAACAATGCCGGTATCATTCGTCTTCCGTCCAAAGATGATCTCTCAGCAGCCCGCAACACCTACAATGAAATCTTGAATGTCAACATCACTTCTCTTGCCCTTATCACCACTGCGTTTACTCCTCTTCTCTACAAGTCTTCAGCTCCCAAGGTCATCAACATCTCCTCCGGTCTGGGTAGCATCCAAAACTCCCTGACCAAGAAAATGGGCCGCTCCCCGCCATACGGTGCTAGCAAGATCGGAATGAACGGCCTCACAGTCCACATGCAGGTTGCTGAGAATGACCGCGTTGAAGCTGACGCAGATGGAACTAGCGGCAAGCCGCGTATTCGATATTACGCCTGCGCTCCTGGCGCTCTCAAGACTGCATTCACCAACTACTGGCCGAATGGCAGATCTCCTGAGGATGGAGCAGAGGTGGCCGTTCGTCTCCTTGCCGATGATACCAACAAGTACGATGGGGGCTCTTACTGGGAGTTTGTAGATAACGAGATGAAGATCGTTCCCTGGTAGATATCTGACAGGATTACAGGGTTCGGACGGAGGCAGGGACCAAATATTTGGATGTCTACTGTTGTATACGCTTACAAATCAATCAGCAAAAAGTAATTAGCAAAAGCCATTAGCGTAACTCTGGTGATAAGCCTTGTAGGATCTTGAGACCGCCTCGCATAAAAGGGCCATGGAATGCTCGCCAGTTTTCCCATCCAGAACCACATCAGAAATCGAAGCTACCTAGCTATGATCTTTGCATATGATTATAATTCCCCTCCAGTACCCACCAGTATAACTGGTGTTTTGGTATTGGGAATGACTGTAGTAGGGTTCTTATACTTGATCTCCATATCGATTTACAACATCTACTTCCATCCACTAGCCTCCTACCCTGGTCCCAAACATGTCACCATCTCTCGTCTTTGGTGGCTCATCCATGCATTTCGGGGAGATCTCAGCCATCGCACACGGGATCTTCATGCTACATACGGCGAGGTGGTCCGAATCGCACCTGACGAACTCTCGTTCACAAACCCCCGATGCTGGAAGGATATCTACGGTCACAGTCGTCACAATCAACCGGAAAACTACAAAGACCCAGCAGAGAAACCGCGTGGCGAAAGCCAGCCACAATCGATACTCTTTGCCAACAGAGCCAAACATGCGCAGTTGAGACGGCTTTTGTCGCACGGTTTCTCAGAGAGAGGTCTGCGAGATCAGGAGCCGGTGTTGCAGTTTTATACTGAGCTGTTGATTAAAAGTCTTTTCGAGAGTTGTGGGAACGAGCATGAGCCTGGTTTGGTGGATCTGGTCAAGTGGTATAATGTTTGTATCCTTCGTCTGCTCCCTCCTTGTCAACTACGTATAGCTGAATTTGAAGCAGTATACCACATTCGATATGATCGGTCATTTAGCCTTCAACGAGTCATTCAACTGTCTCAGTAGCTCTTCCTATCATCCATGGGTGGAGCTCATCTTTGAATCCGTCAAACACATCACCCTCACTCGGGCGATGAACCGAATCCCCATTCTGTGGAGGTTATCCAACTACATCATCCCCACCCACCTACGACAAACCGCGGTGACCAACAAGCGACTCACCCGGGAAAAAGTCTTGAGACGACTCACTCAACCTCCGGCCTACATCGATCTCATGACGACTCTAATCCAGGGATACCAAAAGCAAATTATCACCGAAGCAGATCTGACGGTCAACGGTGAAGTGCTAGTGGTAGCTGGTAGTGAGACCACGGCTACTCTCCTCTCGGGGGCAACTTATTATCTTCTTAAAAACCCACGGGCGATGATAAAGTTGGTCCACAGTATTCGTTCTTCGTTTGCTGGTTCAGATGAAATATCATTGGCTAGAGTCAGCGAGAATCCCTATATCATGGCTGTTTTGCATGAGGCTTTCCGTTTGTATCCTCCGGCTGCTACTGCCCATCCACGCATTTCTCCCCCAGAAGGTACTATTATCAATGGGTCTTTTGTCCCAGGTCATGTAAGTCATCTGCATACATGCATGCAATTGTATACTGTCCTAACTACCTTGCCCTCAGACTCGAATGGGCATGAACCAATTCGCAGTCTTCAGGTCCCCTCTCAACTTCAGTAACCCCAATTCGTTCATTCCAGAACGTTGGCTCTCAAACCACCCCGGCTTCGAATCAGACCAAAAGGAAGCCTTGCGGCCATTCTCGTTTGGTCCGAGGAACTGTTTGGGAAGAAAGTTAGTAAATTAGTTCTTTCTATGAGCCGCGACGATGTACTGACACGGAAAAAAACAAAACAAAACAGTCTCGCATATGCTGAGCTTCGCTTGATTTTAACGAAAATACTATATTCGTTTGATATGGAATTGATGGAACATCATGATGACTGGCTTCAACAGAAGATTTATATCATGTGGGAGAAGAAGCCTTTGATGGTTCGATTGACGCCTGCCCAAGCGCCAGAACACGCTTGCTGAAGACTTTATACACTATTGGCTTGTACCTACCTTTGCCTACCTAGGTATAGGTAAGTACCTCTGTGTAGGTACTGTGTAGATGTACATACTTTCAACATGGACTATGTGTGTGTGTGTGTGTCTCTCTATTTATCGTCGAGGGTCGGGTCTCTCCACGCTTCCTTGGAAGCGGAAGCGGGAAATCCCTGGTCCCGGTGCGGGACATACGACGGACAGATCAAAAAACAACTACCCTCAGTGCAGAGCGAATTTTTGAAATTTCTCGCTAAGCAGAAGCTTAATTGACCTTAAACCTGGACCAACCTATTAACCAGGCCTCTGGCTATCGCCCAGTACCCAGAAGCCATGGTTAGTGGAGCTGTCTGGCCAGTGTTGGGGATCCAGCCCCTCAACCACCTCGAGCACGCCACTCAAATCATAGCCGAGGCCACAGCACTGTTGGAGCTCGACAGCACCAAACGCGCCAAACTACCATCCCAATCTCGTTGGGGAATATGGCGCTGCTCCTCTCCCAGGACCTGATGAAGCCCGCATCCATAGTCGCCACTTTGGCTTCAACTGCGCTCAGTCTCCTTTTCAATTCTATGTTATCAGACATGAGGGCGTTCACTATGCCCTGCAGGCTCCGGACCGTCTTTGTGCTGCTGGGGTTAGCCGCCCCGTCGTAGTTCGACTCCCTGTCTTTCGCTGCCAGACTGACACCCCCAACCACCTTCTCAATTTCGCTGAAGTCGTCCATCCTGTCAGACAAGAGTGTTTTGAAAACAATCCCGTTTCGTGACTCGAGTAAATTGGAAAATTGTGGTTCACTTGGATCCGGGTTACTCGCCTGAGCTTTATTGTAACACTGCCGAGAGAGACAATACATGCTGCAAGGAATAGAGGACTTTTCAAAATGATATATGTTACAGTTGAGTTATTCACCATCACTTCTATTCTGAGAATTATTTGCTGCAAGTGGCACAGCTTTGTCGAGGTCTAATGCTGAATCACTGTTAAGGGAAGATTCGTTTGTGGCTATGTGCAGATGCCAAGATAGGTCGGTGTTTTGGAGTTGGAAAAGGACAGCCAATGATCAGTTGCTGTAGCATGCCATGAGATTGGAAGGATTTCAAAGGATTGAAATTGCGCGGCGCTGCGCGATGTTGGGTGATGGCTCACCCTCTCTATAGCGCACTCACCCAGACTCACACCCACCGAACTATTGTCCACAGTTAAGCCACACGCCGGCCGGTTAGTAGTTGGGTGGGTGACCACCAGCGAATCCCGGCTGTTGTATGTTTTTTATTTTTGTTCGTTATGGTCGTGAGGCTTATAGCGAGGTTTTACAAGATAAATCAGGTCTATAACAAGCGTTAATCAAAATATGGTGGTACTATCTATAGCGTAGAAAATATATATTCTATCTGAATACACAGCGAAAAGACCACTTTCTAAATCAACTGACTTCCACTGATCGGAAATCCTTTGAAATTAGCGTACGGCGAATTTACGCTGTAGGTTATTGTTTATAGCTTTCTTGCAATATTATAGATGGTAGGTGAGAAAGAGAGAGCTTATTAGATTGTACGATAATTGTTGACGCTGTGACAGGATAGGAACAGAGAAAAATACACGCTAGTGACTAAGGATTTTTATGCAGGAAAATTATGTAAAGTTGGGTATAAACGTACCCTTGGGTATGGGTAAATTTACCCAAGCAATATCCTGGGTATTTATACCCAAGGGTAAATGGAACTTGGATATGGGTATGAGACCTGTACCCAAATGGGTACCCATGTCCAGGTCTATTTATTATGGAACAGACTTTTACCCTAGTTCGCTATCCTCCGAAATCCTTATTGTGTTCTTGTGTGTGCCGTATTGCCTTTGCCTAGTCGACAGTGTTCTACCTGACTGTAGTCCATAACAGGATGCAGGGTTCTACATCTAGAACTCCGAGATACCGCCTTATGATTGCGGTCTATATGAGAGAATACAGCGTCTTGTTGCTTCCTGTGCACATATATATGCGAGCTCTACAAAAAAACGGTCTAACGGGCGGCTCCAGGTTCTTGGTGTTCCCGAGAAGCGGTCGCATAGCCATATACCTGGACTACCGCTCTTGCGCTGCCCCACATTTGATCTATGTCTGTTACCAGGGACCTTGTCTAGGGCAGCTCTTCCTTCCGTCATATTTCGAACAGCATATGGGTCTTATCTTTCTATCACTACGATCCCTTTAATCCATGTACACTCCGGTTGTTTGGGCAGTCACCTAAACGCGACTCTACCCCTTCCGGATAGTAGAGGTTGTGGTAAGCTAGGATCTCGTGCTGATGGCAGTGCATAGAGTGCATCGATGGTCGACACTATTAACTACGCAGAGCCAACACATCCGCAGTTCGATAATCTAACACTTTCTACTACCACCAGGGTGAGCTCGCTTGCGACTTTAGGCGATTGGTATGGATATCATAAGAAGGAAATGAAAGCATACTCCCCGATCTCGGCCCGGCTGCTTCGAATGCAGTGAACATGACTAGAGGTGCAATGGGAGTCTGCCCCGTATACACTCTTTGTTTGAAGGTTAGCCGGGCCTATAAATATAGGCTGCGAATTCGCTAGTGCGGACGCCCGTTTGGCAGTTTAATCTTTTCGCAATACGTTTGTGAGGATGAAAGTCAACCTACTATAGTGTTTTGAGTGTAATCAAAGGAATCTGTATCATTATATACGGATACAGTGACGATCGCTGTACAGAATTCGAGAAATACAATTAAAATCCGCAGATAGGGTGCATACTACCCTATTTGTGAATAGGAACGTGATAACCCTCGAACGAGGCTCACCGTCTACTTCTCATCCGTTAAGCGGCTTCTTCTACAACAGGCGTACTCTCCAAGTAAAACAGAAGCAAACCCGGCCGCATCATATCGAGGCTAAGCCATCTTAGAGTTCGCAAGAGAACCATGCTCGCTGCCTCAAATTCCTCTAGCTCATATAGTACTCTTCGACTATTTCATTTATGTCGCAGACGTATTTCCGAGCGACGTGAGCACCAAAACCGAATCTTGTAGGACTTTTATGCCGTTAGCGGTGGGCAAATTCTCTGTAATGGCGTCTGTACTCAACTTAGCTGCAGTACACCGATTTGATTCGGGGTTGTCCAAAGCACAAAAGAGTATGCAGTAATGCAAGTAGCTAGAACCGAGCAGCTATTCTAATGTTCTGCTATGCTAAGGTAATAGCTTGAAGAAAGGGAGAATACTTATGGCATTTGCATGGCAGAGCATCTTCTCTGTTCAGCCAAGTCTCCCCTGCGTGGACTATCCGCTCGACGGACCGAGTGAAAGCATTCAGGTCCAAACTTTTACCTTGTCGCGATTACCTGTCATGATTGCCAACATCTAAGGACGACCTTCTATGACTTCAATGTCAAACAGGCACCCTTATAACTGCTGGAGAGGCCTCGATCCCGTGCATCGATTATTTTTTTTTTCGGCATAATCTACAGTTTTCTCCGAGTTTTGACAAAAAATATATAGAGTATAGTTTGATGAACGACAGAAAAAACGATGAATTGTATGGCTGGGATGGAACCCCTAAGGCCAAGACAAACAAATACATATATGTCTAGACAAAGCTATCCTTGGTATCTGTACCTTATTGCACCAAACCTAGCTCAGAACTGTAATATTGAAGGGGCTAGTGCCTCAGGAGCTTATAGGGGTAAGATACTCTAAAACAGCTACCGGCCTCGAGTCCACGGATGATGTTTCTGTCATTGCTCTAGGGCTCGGTATGGACAATAAATTTGATTAAATAATAATAATAGTATAACATGGAATCACGCAAATACTGCAACAATCAGACTTAAAGGGAGTGCTCTGAGAGGCGCATTCTTTTTCCGATGTAGATAATGTTTAAAAGGTAGAAAAGAAGAGACAACAAGGAAACAGAACAATCCTGCCCTCACCTGCAAACCGAATGAGAACAACGAGGGCACGATTTAGTTAAACACAGGCTTTGCTCATCTACGTCCATTTGCCAGATAGTCTCACATATTGAGTGGCTTACCACGGGCACGGCGTGGGTGTGACATAAGTGCCAGAGACGGTGGTACGGGCTCACTGGCTTGGTACTGGAGGCAGAGAAGCCGGACCCCAAATAGCAGGCATGTCACCAGCACGTCTCGCAACAGCAGTGAGGAATGCAGCGTATGACCAAGTAAGGTGCTGGACTGAGACGGGCGCACCGGTGTTACGGTCGAACTGTTCGTTCAACCCTCCATTAGCAGGGCTACACTCCTGCACGATAGCGACAAAGCCATTGACGTAGGTCTTGACAGTACCGGTGATTTTCGAGTACTCAGGAGACGCTTTGGTGCACGTGGCAGTGGTCACATTATTTACCAAACCATGAAAAATGGAACAGAGATCCAAGTAACACTCAGGAGGCCCTGCTTGTCCCACTGGTAGAAAGCGTCGTAAAGTTGCTCGGCGGCTGCCAAAGTGGTTTGCTTGGAGCCACTCAATCGGCCGCAAATGACGTTCATGGACTTCCAAATAGACTTCGAGTAATTGTCAAAATTAATCACTCGTCGAGGTCCACTGCCGCGAATGGCTTGGATGGTATAGTCAACCAGCACGCTGGAATTGGGATGATCTACTATCATTTCGCGCACGACATGGCAAGTGGGCCACGATTTAGGTGCTCAAGATCCCGGTGGGTTTTCTCAATATCCGCGCGTACCGGCATATGTGTTCCATTTCGGACATGGACATATCCAGCCGTGTCGGTCCACACCCGTTTTGAAACATGACCTTCAACTGCCGCGGATTCATGTTCGTGTTTCTCGACACTCAGGGTGTCCATGGTGAAAGTTGATGTTGTTTTCTATTGCGGCGCATCGCGTGTAGAAGATATCAGTTTTGTGCCTGAGGCAGATTTTGCATGATTTCCATGGCTACAGTTTGGTGTGGGAGGAACTGTTTTCTACTAGGTTATTTGGGTTGAAAAGAGCAAGCATTCCCCGAAGGCTTGACCCCCTTCCCAATCAGGTAGGCAACTGTCAGCGTACGGAGTACCTGTCCAGGACTCTTGAGCAGCTTTACAATTATGCAGTCTGCTCCATCACGCCTTGAACTCAGAAAACCAACCACATTGCAGCCCGAAGCCAAGATGGCGAGGGCAGAGCCTCGTGCTACCCCAACCTACTGAAACGACTTGAGCTCAAAATAACCCCGCCTTTTTTCCATCATTCCTCAGTGTTTTGCTCAAGCATTCCTGTCTCCTCTCTTTTGTTTCTTTTCCATTAAACTCCCGCAATCATGTCTAGAACACCGGAGTCTTTTTTCGCGGTGCAATGTGCCGGTAAGCTCCTCCTTCGCGTCCTTTGAGATTGAGCTAACTGATGTCTTCTATAGGTAAGCAGGGCCGCATCAATTTCAAGCTCTTCAGGCGTGACGTCCCCAGGGCCACAAGAAACTTCCGTGAGCTCATAGTGGCGTCAACCGCTTCGGCTACAAGGCTTCCCGGCTTCCACCATGTCATCCCCGAATTCATGCTCCAGGGTGGTAACTTTACCAACCACGACGTACTGTCCCATGTCTCGATCCCAGGTGGAACTCAGCTGACAGAATTTTCAGGACACCGGCGGCAAGTCCATCTATGGCGAGACATTCAACGAGGAGAACTTCCTCTACAAGCATACCAAGCCCGGCCTTCTGTCTATGGCCAACGCTGGTCGCAACACGTAAGTGTTCCTCCAAAGGCGAAGCAAGCACATCCATATTTTAGATTCAACTAACAATTCGATAGCAACGGCTCTTAGTTCTTTATCACCACTATCGATACCCCCCTAGTTGGACGGCAACCATGTTGTCTTCGGTGAGATCGCTGACAGGGATTCCTTCATCGTCGTCAAGGAAATTGAGCGCCTTGGTTCCGACCCTGGCGATGTCCGCACGCCTATCGTGATCATCGATGCCGGTGAGGAATGAATTAATTCATTCGATCTTACGCGCTGATCGCTGGCAGAGTTGTTGATGAAGATGGTCGGTTTTCTTGAAGCAATGATGCCAGCTACATATAAATTCTCCATACATTCATTATAGTCTATGGAGTATCATGTAGCCATTGTAGATGTCTCAATGTTTTAGAATTGCCAACAGTAGATGTAGGGAACATTCGAAGGTGAGTATGAACCGGGGCCGCGGACATGATAATCATTGTCGTGTTGCCCAAGGGGGGGGGGGAAAGGATCTTAAGAACGGGGCCCCGTCCGTCCCATGTCCTGCCTCTTTTCAATCCACCCGCTCCAGGATGAACTGTTTTGCGTCCTTATAATATCTCTCATGGGCCTGGATCAATTGCGTGGGAACCAAAACATTGACATCTCCAGGAATGTAAACTTCGTCGACCTGTAATCCTTCGGCAGGCGTGACACGGTAACCATCATGACAGCTGACCGCAGACGCAGCGTCTCGTTAATGATATTATTAATGGATGTAATTCTCTTGACCCTCTCATATCTCCAGTCCTTCAGGCCATCCAGCATCGCTTCGTCCAAGTAATGTTGGAGCTTGACCAAAACAGCAGGATGTTTGGCGAGATAGAAGGGACCGAAGCCAATGTTGTTACGGTGATTTCGCTACCAGCAACGATACCGCGCGAATCCTGGTGAAGCGCCTCTTTCCGAAGGAGGTGCAGAGACATCCTCTCTGCGTGTACTTTGAGCAACCACGATGATATCCTCCCATTCCATTCATTCTTTAAATTTTTTGTGGCGCGCGTACCTTTTTCTTCCGTTCGATTTCGTCCGCACACCATTTGCAAAAAACGGTATAGCCCAACGTGGCTCCTGGTTGCTGACCAAGAATGCTCAAGAGCCACAGGATGTGACTAATAACACCGGCAACATTCGGATTGTCATAAACACCCCCAATGGCAGGATTTCCTGCTCCAGTGGTCAGGTTCTCGAAGTCCTTACCGAAACCGACTTTCCCCATGATATCGAAGTTCAGAAACATGCACCAGGCGGTCGCATCGAAGGTCTGGTCCAGATGGACGCCGACCTGGGCCGGCAGCAAGTCGACTTCGGCTTTGATCCTCGACTAATAGGTCCCAAGCGCTGGATGTCGAACCGATTTCTTGTTCAGTTACTGGCATTCCCACTCTGGAATAGCACCTACCCTTCACGGATAATCCCATGCCTTCCGTTGTTTATGATGATCATCAACATTGCGGGTGTGATGAATGGAACATGGCTTGGGATACGTCGAGACCTGGGCATATCATGTCGATTTGCGACACTTGGATTGGGAGCCGAATATCAACGAACAGCAGATTTCCGCACTATAGAAACCTCTCGAGGACCTATATCACACAAAACATGAGACATGTTCAACGTGACAGAGCGTATTTTCATCTTACCCGCTTGATCAATGTCGCCGTATTCGTCGTGCAACTTTCCAATCTCGACATTGTACTGTACGTCTTTTGCCACAAGATAAGCGTCGTAGAATCGTGTGAGTTTCGATCTCAGGAGCCCAGGAAAGTGTCTCAGGCGATGAAAGAACAACCGATACACACTGATACTGAGCAACAGGCCTAAATTGAACGAGGGTAACAGGTGCGCGACGGGCATGCTAGTGTGCCATAAGGAGAACTCAGCTATTGCCCAATAGGCGTAGACCGCTGCAAGCAAACTTGAGATATGGAGCCCCAACAACGTATACATGTAATCTTCAGCAGGGAAATCGGTATAAAAGGTGCCCAAATGCAAGACAATCCCGAGACCCGCAGTTGCAGCCCCCTGACTACTAGACCGGACTCCAGAGCTATCCGGAATTGCATGGTGCTTATCTATTCGAAGGGTCACCAAAGTATGATACGTCGATGTATGCAGAAAGTCAAAAGCGGGCACGGATCCCGACCAGAAGCCAGGAGAAACCCGTATCATTTAAGCAAACATATCCCCGCATCACTCGTATCAGCCAGGTTGGCCATGGCCAATGAGAAACCCGGCAGTCGGGCTCACGCCAGACGTGCCGTCGAGTCAAGGAAGACATTCCTTGCGTGATCTATCAATATCCGAAGCTGCATCTCATTCGAACGGCGACGTTCGTGTCATCTGTCATCTGCGCCCGAGGATGGGGATGCATGGTTGGATGGCCAGTTAGGAACAGTTCAACCCCACTCTTTCTCGGGAACATGCGTTCGTTCCACATCGGACCGGAGCTCCGATGCATCTTGGCTTGGTGCACGGCCCATTATCCCTGGTCTTTCCGTTTTGGGACATCGACAGGTATTCCGGATCATGTATCAGTTCAACAGCCTATATGACCTGTCTCAATAATATTCGCCCTGTCTCTCATTGTCTTCAATAGTTTTTCCAGGGGTGTCCATGGCTCAGTCCCGCGGATCCGTTCGAAATGAAGTATTTTAAATTATCGCCATGGAACTTTTTCCACGCGAGAATGCTGCAGACAGGAAACCGTTGTTGGATTTGTCCCATGCTTCCTTCTTTCTCTCGGTGACAAATTACTTGGTGACAAATTATGGCCATTGAGAACCTCCAGCCGTTGGCATACGTCGTTGCCACAACTGCTTTTGCCTTGGGCACCTGCTCAATCTTTCTCCGGTTGTACTGCCGATGGCGGCTCCGAACGTTCGGTTGGGATGATGGCATGACCGTCTTACTATTTGTAAGTATCTCACATATGCATTCGAATCCTGCGAGCAGAGTTAATACTAACGTCTCTCGTTGCGTCAGTTCGTCAATGGAGTACAGCATGCCATTGTGTACATTTTCCTGTACAATGGGTCTGGAATGTGAGTAGTACTCTCTCTTTCTTTTTCACTCTCTGCGATTGTGGGTTATTGACTGGGGACAGACACCTCGATGAATTACCAGACGGACAACTGCAAAAAGTGATGAAGGTATGAAACTCGGCCCTAGCATGTACAGCAGCATTCTGACAGGGAGCAGTGGTTGTTCGTGGAGGAGATCTACTGGATGTTTCTTCATTGGATTATCAAGCAAGCGTTTCTCCTGTTCTATCTCCGACTGTCGCCTCAGAGAAGCTTTCAAATCGCCGTCTATATCACGATGGGCATCAACGCCTCCTTCACCATCATCAACTGGATGCTGGGGTTCTTGCAATGCAGACCGTTGGACGCCATGATCCACCCAGAAGCGTATCCCAACGCTCAGTGTCTCAACCAGTATGCCGTCATGATGGTTCCAACTGCACTGGTATGTTTTCTCCTCAACAGGTCTTTTCTTTTCAACATTTTGCTGATCATGATCGCTACTTCAGAATGCCGTTTCGGATATTATTATCCTTATTCTTCCAATCCCGACAGTATTGAAGCTCCGAATGAGTCCGAAACGAAAGGCCGCTGTTATTGGAGTTATTGGTTTTGGCTCCCTGTCCGTCGTCACGGCAATGTGCCGCTTCGCCCTGCAGGTTCAGATGGTGGAGAATCCCGACACAACGTACGTCTTGGGTCGTATGCTTATAGCCGCTTCTATCGAAATTGAGGTTGCCGTCATCGCAGTCAACCTTCCGGCATTGAAGACTCTCTTCACCAAATTTGTCGGTGGCTCGACTGTGGACAATTCCGTGAGTGGTGGCCACAGAATGTCCGACTACAAGATCAGTTCCAATAAGTACTCCAAGGGCAGTACTACTCTATGCGCTTCGCAGAAGGAATCGAAGGCGCGCAAGGATCTTGGTGCTACTTTGACTGGATCTGAAGAAGATCTTCTCCGGATGGGAGGTGGAGGAGACATCACGGTGACAACCAACATCGACATTTCCGCGACCCAAGTGGATGGTGCAGTAAACGAGTATCCAGACATCGGTTTTCCAAACTCGCAGAACTCGAGGAGTGACATCCAGTCATCACCTTGAAGGTTCATTTGATGTAAAGTATTGGAGGTGTTCTGATCTTTTTGTACAAAAACCCCGTGTAACATTCTATGGACTCTCATTCGCGTCCATTCGTTGTAAATAGATTTTTAATAAGCAAATTAACATTCAAGTACATACTTCTTTGCGCACAGATGGAACTGAATCTGCACATCCACAATGTGCCGAGTGGATGAAGCTATTATAAATACGTATATCCGCTCAGCGGATATATAACCATGTCCTGTGCAGCAACCGGAAGTCCGATTAAAGTCGCGACTGCGTTGACGTATCCTCATACATTGCGCTGTTGAGTAGCTGCTCCCAGCGAAGATCGATCTACGTCGAAATCAGCATCATCCAGAAGATACAACGAGATACGAAAAGCTTACATCTTTGATATGATCATAGCCCAGTAGTTTCGGTGCCAGTCCCGGATCCCGCCAAGCAAGGGCCTCGCCTTCCGGCGTCGGAACCATCTGCATTTTTCGGTCCCGTTCCTCCTGCTCGGGTCCATCGTGCAGATGATACAGATGTTGCTGTACATTCCCCCTCGCCACCACCATCTGCGTGCGTTGTTTGCGACATTCTTCGAAAACTGACAAGGCATGGCGTTGCTGTTCGAGAAAATCGGGATTTTTTTTGGATATACCGCGGTAGTTAGGGAGCCGAGAAAGGCATTCTCCCAGTACCGCACCGTCTTCGAACGCCATTCCAGCGCTATGATATGTTAGAAAGAGATCTAGAAACAAGGTGGATTAATTTTACCCGGAGGCCAGATAAGGCAGTGTCGCGTGAACAGCATCGCCCAACATCACCCACGTTCCTGAAGGATGTGTCCAATCGTATTCCCCATATCGAATGCAGAGCCTCCATTTGTGGACAGATTCACACAACCGCAGAAGTTTTTGAATTCCACAAATCACTCATTAGCACTTTATTGCGGAGAAAAGTATGTACATAGCCTACCGTGAATCCCATCCTTCAAATAAGGAGCACATTTCTTTTACATTGCCTTCGACCGTAGAAGCTAGCGACTCTTCTGGGATGTCGTCCGGCACTAAAAGAACCATATTAAACAGTTCTCCATCACGGAGAACGTAATTAACTATTATAGTCAGCAGATATCAGTAGCTCTTATTAGGAACAATAACCTACCTGCATGAGCATCGGGTCCCAACCAGTAGTTGACTTGCGGATCTGTTACGAACACCACCAGCTCCGGATCTTGCAGCATCTTCTCCGTTGACATAAGCAAACGATACGCCAAGTCACCCGTCTTAGTTGGGGGATCCGGACGTCCTAAGAGGGCCTCGGTTAGTTTCCCAAATACCCCATCAGCACCAATCACCAGGTCGCCTGTCCATTTTCGTTCATCTGCACAAATTGTAGTTGCCGTCGAGCTTTCCGTATGAACTTGAACGTCCACAACGCGGGCATTGCACGTTACTCCCCCTCCCAGCTCCTTAACTCTCGCAACAAGGCACTGCTGGAGGTCCGCCCGATGGAAATCGCGATACCATGTCCCGGAGTACTGTTTCTCAGATTCGTGGAAGTCCAGAGACGATATCAAGTTCCCTTTCCAACCTAAGAAATTGCACATTCGCGGGTATGTCATGTGAGGCGTTAATGACTCTTGCAAACCCCAATGTTGCAAAATTCGCGAACTGTTGGGCAGTATTTGTATGCCGGCACCGACTTCGCGGATTTCGTGTGCAGCTTCGAGGATATGGACACTATGACCGGCTAGCAGACAGCTAATTGCGGTTCCTAGTCCAGCAAGTCCAGCTCCAACAATGATGATCTATCATTGTATCAGTGCGGTTTAACCCATACCAGGAGTGGACGAACCTGCAATCGACATTCTTCTTCTCGGAACTGCTTTTGTTTTATCGGAATTGACGATGCCATGTTGCTCAAAGCTCCTTTTCCATAAACACTCTTGTCGCATAGAGTCCTAAGATAGCTTCATCCGCGGGGTATAAATCGTATTAATCCGTGACGACGCGCTTTGAAACCCCCACGGTATGCGACAGGGATACCGGATATGCAGGACGGCACATGATAAGATCAGGAGTGTACATCCAAGAGTGGGGTGTTTCTTGATAACGCTGATGGCTATCGTACCTAAGAACAATTATTATGAATCTAGGCACAATCCTAATGCCTCTAGATCTGTTTTACTGTCTCTCGCCACCTGAAGCGAATCTAGGACATACGCTTCGTAATGTCGAGAGTAAGACAACCCGAGAGAACAACCCGACTACGCTCACTGGATCCCTAGTTTTCATTGAAAGGCCGAACTCCTTTGGTTACCGGAGGCGCTCGAGGATGTGGTCTTGCATTTGCCCAGAGCTGTGCTGAAGCCGGAGCCGACGTCGCTATCTTCGACATTATCGAACCAGACGACACATTCCAAAGTTTGAGAGAGAGATACGGTGTCCGGACAGCATACTACGAGTCTGTAATTCTCACGCTCGGACTTCTGGTTTCTGTTGCTGACAGTTTATAGAGTTGACGTATCTTCTGAGCAATCCCTCCAAAACGGCTTCGATCGGTTCAAGTCCGACTTCTTCAATGCCCTCGATATCTGTATACCATGTGCCGGAATCAATCGTCATCGTTCCTTCCTCGAATTATCGTACCAAGACCACCACGATCTACTGTCCGTCAATGTGTTGGGATCATACTTTACGGCGCAACTAGCGGCCCGACAAATGATCACAAACGGTACACGACATGGAAGCATTATTTTGGTGGCCAGTATCGCTGGCCAGCGAGCCATTCGAAGCCAGCTCTGCAGTGCGTACTGTGGCTCCAAAGGCGCCGTGAAAGCCATGTGTCCAGCAATTGCGCAGGAATTAGCTCCTCATGTGAGTTTCACCCTGCTGCTATATTGCATAACGACTGATGAACAGGGAATTCGTGTCAATTCGATTTCACCGGGTTACGTGCGAACAGAAATGACCGCCGGCGTAAGTACCTCCGTGATGCAAAGGACAACTCTGACAGCTCCCCCAGTTCCCTCAATTGCTCGAAAGTTGGAAGGGTGAGATCATGCTGGGCCGAGTGGCCGACCCAGACGATCTGAGGGGCGCCGGTATGTTTCTGGCGAGCGATGCCAGTGCGTACATGACAGGGCAGGACATTGTCATCGACGGAGGAGTGACCCCGTGGTAGTAATTGATGAGTGGTCAAAAGGAAAAAGACAGAATCTCCAAGGTCGATAGGCATTTGGTGCAAAAGTGGGGGTCGGCATTTGCACCGATATCAGTAATCAATAGCAGTTACTCAAATAGAATCTCTTCTCCCACTGTTCTCGAACAGAGGAACCATTCACAACTATGGCTCCGAGTGCAGATTATGAAGGCTTTCTTGACAATGGCTCTGGCAACGCGGCCAGTATTGTTGTTGTGGGTGCTGGTCCATCCGGGCTGATGTTGGCGTAAGTCGCTCTACTTGTGCTACCAGTAAAATGTACTGATTGAGCAAGGTGCAATCTCGCGAGGTTCGGCATCAAAACAACGGTCCTCGATGAACAGGCCGATAAAACATCGACTGGTAGGGCCGATGGAATTCAGCCCAAGACTATCGAAACTCTCAAGCAGTTGCGACTCGCCGATTCCCTATTGCGTGACGGTGCGCGCGTATACGACATTTGCTTTTGGGTAAGCCGGCAGAATAGAGCCTCTGAAATGAGTTCTGACTCTTAATTTGAATAGGAGTCCACAAACGATGCCCCCCTCCATCGAACCGGTCGCAAAGTACATTATCCGGATCATCTTGTCGGAGCTACGGATCCCTATATCCTGCTGGCTCATCAGGGTATGCTCGAGGATGTTTTTATCCAAGACATGGCGGCTCGCGGGCTGGCTGTTACCCGAAACAGTCGATACTTGTCCTGTACTCGTGTCCCATCCAGCAATCGATTATGCGTGAGCTATCAAGATCTTGCTTCCGGCACTACCAAAGATATCCAAGCCAACTACCTCGTTGGCTGCGACGGCGCTAGGTCACAAGTGCGACAATCAATTCCAGATGCGCGGCTTGAAGGAGCGAGGACGAATGAGTCTTGGGGGGTCTTGGATGGTACGATTGGGTGAAATCGGATAAAGGCAAGTCTATGCTAACTACTTGTAGGCGTGATCGAAACAGACTTCCCTGATCTCTGGAGCAAAGTTGCCGTGCGTTCCCATACAGCTGGTTCGATTCTGTGGATTCCTCGCGAAGGCAACATGACTCGGCTGTACGTCCAGCTCAGTTCTATTGACGGCGACGCCATTGACAAGACAATGGTGACGGCAGAGTATGTGATGGAACGCGCAAGGGCTGCCATGCATCCATATCGGTTGGCATGGTCCAGTATCGGTATGTTGCCATCAAGATTCTCGAATTACGACTAATCTGGGTACCAGAATGGTTCGGCAATTATGTAGTTGGACAACGAGTCGCCAATCATTTCGCAGATACCCAACTACAGACATTTATCGCTGGTGATGTATGTTTGCCACTGCTGTTTTTGATGTCTTCATCGTGCTCACTTTGACAGGCAGGACATTACCACTCAGCTCTGGCAGCCCAAGGCGCCAATACCAGCATGCACGATACGTTCAATCTGGCGTGGAAGTTGAATCTCGTGATTCGTGGCCTAGCGAAACCATCCTTGTTATCGACGTATGAGGAAGAGCGGCAGAAAATCGCAAATGACCTTATCGCCTTTGATGTCGGGCACTGCAAGGCCTTCTCCCAGGGCGACGAGGCGTTAGCCCGGAACTTCGATGAGAACATCCGCTTCATCTCAGGCATAGGCGCCGAATATGCAGCAGGCGTCCTTACAAAAATAGATGTCAACGAAAGCAACGCGCATCAAGGTCTCCGGCCGGGCGCCTTGCTGCTACCATCTCGAGTGACGCGATATATCGACGCGAACCCGGTTGATATCCAATTAGACATTCCTATCTTAGGTCAGTTCAGGATATACCTTGTTGTCCCTGACGTAGTTACGGCCAAGCCGTTTCTGTCCGCGCTCTGCATTGGCTTGGACTCCTTTCTGCACCGTCTATCGTCAGTGGCCGACAGGTCTTACCTGGAAATGCCCCGTAACAACGCGCCGTGTGATACGTTTCTATCGCCCCAGAGATATACCGCCGTCTCGCAGCTTGCTACCCTGGCCCTTGTGACTGCGACGCAGAAGTCTGCCTTTGAGATACATGGCCTGCCAATTTCACTGCACCATAGTCGTTGGACGGTATACCTAGATGACAATGATTTTCCCGGGTGTATTAACAAGTGGGTCGGCTCACTCAGCAACAGCGAAGCGGCCGTTGTGAACGTGAGGCCGGACGGATATGTTGGATCAGTTGGACGGTGGACTGGTGTTGATGACGCAGCAGTTGGCGAAAGAGCGGCCACATGGGTCGAAGATTATTACCGCGATATATTGATGTAGATTGAGTGATATAACGCACTGAAATTGCTCCATCTTATTTTGCTGGTCATCCGCCCGTTGTAAGCAAATGTTAAGCGTAGGTCATCAGAGCATACACAAGGAGTGCACAAATGTACCACTTGTATATTCGAGATTGAAATAGCCAAAGATATTTATATCATGTCTGCGACAATATTATACTTGCGATCTTCATGCTACTGTGACAAAGAACGGTTTCTCTCCTTCCTTGGCTTCAACCGTACCCATCTTCAAAAGCTCATCTCCAACTGCCAATCGGAGCTTTTCAACCGTAGCCGGACTGTCTAAAACTAAAGGCTCCTCAACTCCATTATCCTGACGGGCAGTTCGCAATGCTTCCCTTAGAGCAAACAACACCGTCGAACCCAAAAACAAGGGCGGCTCACCACACCCTTTGCTACTTTGTATTGATCGCAGATGTTTCCAAGATACACCTTGGAGGAAGCTGACGTTGAATTCTTGCGGGATGTCGCTGAATCCAGGGATTTTGTAGTTGCCGGGCCCGCGTGTTGCCAACTGTCCAGTCTGTGTCCAAAGACTCTCTTCCATCGTGAAAAGGCCTTGTCCCTGAACGAAAGCCCCTTCAACTTGGCCGTAGTCGATTGCAGGATTGATAGAACGTCCGATATCCATTTTTATATCCGTCCTCAGCACAGTATGGTCTCCAGTGAGGAGGTCTAGCTCGACTTCAGTGCAAGCAACGCCCTAATAAATCAGTCCGCGTTCTAGAGCAAAAGGAATAACGAGATAACTGACTTGCGTAAAATAATAGTACATGGGATTGACCTTTTCCGGATCGTATACCCCCCATTCGTAACCGATCTTCGGCATCTTCCAGAAACCGCTTGCCATGAGATTCACACGATCCACATAAGCCGCATGTGCAATTGTCGCCATCGAGGCATCTGGTCCGAATCGATCGCGATACGGCTGTAGACGCTCGTTGAGTTGATCGCAAGCATCTTTGACCGCCATTCCATTGAGGTCACTACCGGAGGAGGCTGCCGTTGGCGAGGCATTGGCTGTCTGATAAGAAGAGGTGTCGTGCGTATAGATGGAGTCAACAGAAACACCCAACTCCTGGGCCGCAAGCTGGACCATTTTGGTGTACAATCCCTGACCCATTTCAGTTCCCCCATGGTTGAGCAAGATCGATCCATCCGCGTAGATCTTGACTGATGCACCAGCTTGGTTGAGGTGGAGTGCCGTGGCGAACGACAAACCAAATTTGGTTGGGACAAGACATATTCCGCGCTTCTTCCAACGACGCTCTGCGTTGAATACGGCAATCCGTTGTTTTCGCTCATCGTAACGCGCCTCCTGTCGCACCTGCTCCAGAAGCAACGGAATGTGCCAGTCCTCATCGATGGTCTGCAAAAATGGGGTCCGATCGCCTTGTCGATATAGGTTTCTCAGTCGCAGCTCATCCACAGACAATCCCAGTCCCTCCGCTACAGCAGACATGTAGCTTTCGGCGATGAACATACCCTGGGGACCTCCGAAGCCGCGAAAAGCCGTATTGCTGTGGGTGTTTGTGCGACACACCCAACCTCGGACATGAACATTAGGGATCTCATAGCAATTGTCAAGGTGAGTACAGCACCGGTCCATCACAGCACTGCTCATGTCCAGCGAGTAGCCGGCATTATTGTAGCAGTCGGCATCAAGAGCAACCAATCGACCATCATTCATGACTCCAACCCTCCATCGGCACTGAACCGGATGGCGTTGGCCGGTTGTCATCATGTCCTCGTCCCGATTGAGCATTGCTCGCATTGGTCGTCGCTCCTTTTTCGCCGCAATAGCCAATAAACATGCCACTTGAACACTACGAGACTCTTTACCGCCGAAGCCACCTCCCATGCGCTTGACCCGAGCATTGATGCGATGACTAGGCACGCCGGTGACTTGGCTAATGAACTCTTGTGTCTCCATTCTGAAAAAGACGGGTCAGCTTGTCAAATTTACATGAAGCACAGTTGTTCTGGAGCTCACGTATTTTGGGTCGACGACCAGACTTCCATTGTACCGTCCTCGACGTGCGGAATGACCATTGCTGCATTTGTTTCGAGATAGAAATGTTCCTGGCCCCCTACACGCGTTACACCAGTGAAGACCCTATCGCAACTAGCAAATACGTCGGCCATTTGGTCTGGAAGTGCACCTTTCCTCAGCTCTTTGCCATGGTGATAAAAGCTATTTGCCTCAATAGCTTGATCGATGGTCAAGATTGCTGGTAAATCTTCGTATTCAACACGTACCGCCCTGGCTGCTGCTTGTGCTTTCAATTCAGTCTCTGCGTATACCATTCCGATAGGCTGGCCGTGAGAATGCACTTCATCCGTGGCGAAAAAGGGCTCATCGCGGTTCACCGACCCCCACAGATTTCGGTCAATTGGAATGCTGTTCCGGTCGACGTAGCCCACTGCGAGCTCAAGACCAATAGCAGGTGTCCAGTCGACTGAGACGATTTTGGCGTGTGCTCGTTGGGACAATACCAGAGCTCCACAAAGTTCTCGTGCTTGGGGCGGCATGTCGTGAACATACTCAGCTTCACCAGTAGCGTGTTTCAGTCCCGACAGATGGGGTATCTGCTTCCCGACAACTCGCTGCTCATGGGGATTATGATCATCGCGAGAGCCCTTCGATATTTCACGGTGAATTTCGTCAACGCAGTCTAACTCCACAGCTGAAACACCTAGGTTAAGATCCCTCAAAGCCTCGTTCCAGAAACGGAAGAATAGCGACAGGGCGAGCGTGCGGCGGTAAGTGGCCATCCCTCCAGGAACACCGTATGGAAGGCTGAAGTCACCCATCAGGGCTCGCAGTGCGTCGTACAAAGCCTCCTTGTCATTCCACTTTCTCCCGGAAAGACTGCTTCCGGCCTGGTGAGCCAATACTGTTGTAGGCGCCATGCCTCCATAAGCTAGAGAAGCGTGAGTTACTATTCCATCTCCATCAAACGTCACGCAGAATGCTGCAGTCACGATGGCAATGTCATCATCTTTTCGCTTCGCCTGCTTGTATGACTTGGTGATTTGCAATACATTTGGCGGCGGAAGGGGAATACGAATCTCAGTGATAGCTGCTCCCTCGGGAAGAGCAGTTCTACGATATCCCAGAAACATGGAATCCATAGGGATAGATTTTTCCCCTTTGGGGCTTAGCGTCACGACGGTGGCGTTCACGGCCAGCAAAAGTGGGTTCATATCAGAGATCGGAGACGCGGTAGCGATGTTTCCAGCTAGAGATGCTGCATTGCGAATCTGTCGTCCAGCGAAATACCGCAATACTTTGGCCATGGCAGCAAGAGTCGTTCCACGTTTTCCCAGTTGAGCACCTAATTGGCGACTTGTTTCCTCGACATCGCTGAGAGACGCGTTTCCGCCGACCACGAATTCCGACAATGTCGTCGAGTCTTCTGGCACATGAATAGTCGCTAGTTCTTCAATATCGCCCACGAAGACAGATACCGGAAAATGTGAGCTCTTGAAGCGAACATCAACTTGCATCTCACTGGCGCCACAGACCAGTTTAGCCGTAGGAAAGACAGCCAATATGTCGACTAATTGTGTCAGAGTCACGGGTCGAAGCCATACCCTTTCGACATCGCCGTAACATATGGGAAGATCGACGTGTCGATGAAGGCTAGGTGGGAATATGATCTCGGATGCTGCTGAATATGATATGAGATCTAATTGTGGTATTGTCGACTTGAGATTCATGTTGGTGCTGGAAAAGCTCGTTCGGGAGCTGCCCTCACTCGCAGGTGACGACGGAGGAGAACAGGTCGTACTCGGTCCATCACGACAGCATCCTCCCAAGCGGCCACATGAGCTCTTTGTGCTCGGTGATTGTGAGTGGGGCTTGTATTCTTCCACATCCCCTGTGTGATCCTCGGACCTTTCTGAAAGCGTTGCCTTTGAATCTGCCAGCCGGCCCTTGACATCCTCCTGGACGAATGTCTTTGCAATCTGTAGAATTGGTTTGTATCCGGTACAGCGGCACAAATTGCCGTCCAGGTGTCCCTTCATCTCAATCTCCTGTTCCGAAAGGTCAAATAAATTGGTAGTTGGATCGTAAGCATTTCTGATGATGGCGTATAAGGACATAACAATTCCAGGGGTGCAGAATCCGCATCTGACGTGGTCAGTATCAAGCTCGATAAAGAAAACCGGCATACTTACTGAGAGCCATGGAGCTTTCCCATTCGTTCCTGCAGTGGATGCGGATTCTCAACCGTCCCCAATCCTTCGATCGTGATTACATGCTTCCCGATGACTATAGCATGTGTTAAAACTCCTTCAGTGAGCGTCAAATGCGGCGATACTAACCACCAACTAAAGGATAAAGGCATGCGTTGATGGCCAGATGCCGGATCTTGCGAGAACTACGGCGGGTGTCTCTGGTTTGTAGCACCACGGTGCAAGCACCACAACCCCCTTCGCCACATCCCAACTTTGTTCCTTTTAGACAGTCCTGGGATCGAATAAAGTCTAACAGTGTCCATCGAGGGTCTGGGTTGGTTAAGGCGATCTTCATCCCGTTAAGATAGAAAGAAAGAGTCGACGACGTGTAAGTCAAATTGACGAGCTCCTGCAAAGCTCCGTCGGGAGGAACGAACCTCTGGCGAGGAATGACGACCATATTGAGGATTGCTGCAACGTATACAGAGGATTCAGCACACACTGTTCTATGCCAACTTTGAGAAAGTTTTTCGACGGCTGTAAAACCTTTTCTTCCATACATCCCCGCATATGGCAAGTCCGGCTGCATAATCCTTGGGCCATTTATTATGATATGCTATTATCATTATCGCGATTGGCGGAAATGGCGTCTCACGTCCTTCGAAGGTGGGTGTCCAAGAGTGGGGGAGTTGATAAAATGAACCGATCTGAAACGCCAGTTGCTGCTTGGTGGTTGAAGCATCCGTACAACCCCTCCGTTCCGACAAAAAAGGATGTTAGCAAGACATTCGGATTCTATGATCGCGTCTGGTCTTGACGTACCATCCCCCATCTGTAGGTACACCGGGCACCCCAACGGTGTCTTGCACCACGATAATAGAAGCCATCCTTGCCATACCCCTGGTCATGCTTGGGGCATATGGTGGCTTTTTGGCGAATGTGACACCCCATAAATCACAGCGGATAGCGGATGGCATTCTCCAATGTAGTGCATCACGAAGACCGAAGGCCGCAAATTCGGCTGCTCATCCGCTCAACTACTGCTGTATTTTGTAGAGCACTTCGCTATAGACTAAGATGGATCACTTGCCGGAACGGATTAAATTCGTGGATGGGAGTTGTTTGTAGGCAATAGAGGGAGAATAGAGGGAGCAGAATAGTAGTGCTGAGAGATGAGTGACGTTTGACGCCTCAGGCCAGCACGAGAAATATAAAGAGAAAAATAATTAAAAAAAATTTTTTAAAAAATTAAAATTAAAGAAAGAGCGAGCTAAAGAGAGTTGGGTATCTTATGTTTAGTTGAAGCGTCCATTCAACTGAATTGAAGTTAACTAGCAAGCAACCAGTGTAGTGTACGTAGAGTATCTCGTCTTGATATACATCTTGTTCTCCGCAACCCCCTCCTACGTACAACAATCACAAACCGACCAGACGGAGCAACACCTTCATCGCGTCGCGAACTACAGTCCAGCGTACGGTTGCCAACTTCTGTGCCATCACCTTCATCAACCCTTTAGTGGAATATTTACCGGCTACCAACGCCAACTCGTCTAGACTAGAGCACGTCGTCATGGCCACTATCAGCGACGACATTTCCGTTTTGGCCTGTTCATCGCTTTGCGGGCATGGTCTCGATAGATTATGGCCTTCCTCTGGCAGATGAAACGCCCAGCAAGTCAGCGTCGCGAGATACAGACACCACGGGAAATGAAACGCGTCTGCATCGTCCCAGTCGTCCACGCTCATTACGGCGTCTTGCAGGATGAAAGACGCGTGTTTTGCGGCTTTCAGTGCCACTCCAGACTCTTCCTGGAGCCACTGAGGGATGTTGCGTCGCGATCGCTCGACGTCGTTTTGTGTCACCGCGCGTCCAAGAATGTGCGGTGTTCCGGCGCAGATTTGTAGGTCCAGGATTTCTACGTTCAATGTGATATGGGCTGACCGATACAGAGCGTGGGCCGCTATCTTGATACCAGTGAACCGGCGAGGGTTTGTAGCCTGGCCCAGTTTGATTGCCATGCAGTCCGCGTCGAAGTCGATCTTCCACAAGTCATACGATCGCCCTATCCGGTGTTTCCACGCGCCGGCTAGCTCGGGAGTGTCCGATCGAATTGTCGTTTGGTCTCGTCGTCTTAGGTCCGAGGAAAGCGACATCAGTCCATGCAGGAGGAAGATACGCGCAAGGGGGTTGAGATGTCGGGGACGGTGCACGGCGTGAGGTGCAATATATCCCTTAAGCGCGGATAGAAAAGGATGGTCGGGCTCTTTTAATGCGCACAGGAACCACTGCTCCGGTGTTAAAGCTTCCCAGGTATTGGCCTCGCAGGGCAGGGGAAACCGCATCTCGAAGGCAGACATGCATAGGGACTGCGAGAAGAGCACCGCGTGTTGAGTATCCCACATGAAACAGTGCATCGCCAGCCGCTTCCGCTGTTCCAAGTCCATTGCTTCTGCCCAGGCTTGCTCTAGGTCCTTTGGTCGACTACGGATCGTAGGTGTTTGGACAACACAGCAGTTGCTGCGACGGATCATCTTGATGAGTACGCAGTGAAACAGTTGAGCTCGATCTCTTTGTTTCGGACCTGCGCGCATCTTCCCAAAACAGTCGATCAATAACATTGTCTGCATAATCCACAAGTCGGGCTGAGGAGAGAAATCTGGGTGACAGAAAAGTTGGTTTTGTAGAGAGTCATGGATTCCAACCGCGATCTGGTGTGCCTCCCGGCTGCTGTATGTTGCTCCCAGACAAAGAATAGCAATTAGGAGTACCGGATCTGCTCGATTAGCATTAAAGGTTCCTTGATGTATTAACGGATACGCTACATTGAATCGTGAGAAGAAGAGATCGCAATACTCCTGGAGAGCCTCCAGTGATAATAATGGCGAGGAACCGTTTACATCCTTTGCGTGGGTGGCGTGGGTGATCGAAGCCAGGATACTACTTCGCGTTTCTTCTGACAGTCGAAGCAAGCGAGGTCGAGATGGTTTATCCAACTGCGGATGCCCAGTTATCCATTCCATCTGCGGGTGCCCCGAGGCTTTCTGATCGGCTTGCTGGTGTGTAGTAGCATCAGCTGATGTGCTAGCGTCCGGATACAGACCTTTATCGATGAACGTTGCTGCTTCGAGGAGTATCGACGAAGGGTCCATATTGAAGTCCAGGTCAGGATTACAAAGCTCTGTAAGCTCCCCAGAATCCGTTTCTTGGGTTGCGTCTCTATCTTCTCCCAAAAGGTATGGGATTGAGTCTTGGTTCGGAGAGATTGGTTCCAATGGCCAATCCAGATCGAGGAAGGCATCGTCCAGACGGGAGACATCGAAGAGCCAGTTGTAGTTGTGAGACACTGCAAAAGGCATATTGAAATCCATTGCTAGAGGAGCAGTTAGTGTTGTCATTACTTTTCAAACAACACTGGTGTACATACCCGTGTCTGCGGTGAACATGTTGCCAAAAGGAGAATTACCCCACGATCCATCCGCGGCATCGAATTGCCCCGGAATTGGCTCGACATATGGCTCATAGGGACCGCCAGGCATCATAGGCGCCAGTAGTGCATCCTCGTCACTGATCCCAATATCACTGTGTTGGTCGCGACTCTCGAGATGGGCTGATGATGGAGGAGAAACAGGGGCCCCGTGGAGAAAGTCGTGGGATTCGATGAGCCCAGCATTTCCTTCACTTGCAATTTCGAAAGACGTGTGTGATACGGAACGGGCATGTCTATTTGATATTGCTTTTCGAGCTTGTCGCTTGGCCGGCTTGATTACGATCGTTCCGTTCGGGGCGCGTCGAGTTCTTTTTCTCGTTTCCAATATTCCCAGACCAGGGCCGCCGGCTTCTTCGTCTCGTTTTGCATGTCGTATCATGTGTCTCGCTATTTTTATATCAGCGTTCGCAGCAATTACGTTTGGGAAGCACTGACTGAGTAAATCAGGTCTGTTGAAGTGAACCGAACATCGCTCACAAGTGTATCCGCTCCGTGGTTCTTCATGGTTCAAAGCGTGCCTCCGCAAATGCTCAGCACGAGTAAAGGCCTTGCCACAGTTAGGCCACTCACAGACGTGCGATTTCATAACCATGGGGATATGTTCAGAGCGACGCACACCGTTGTTTCGCGGACGGGATACCCCGATTTCTTCAACCCAGAAAACAATCGGTAATACCCGATTATGAAGGACAGTACTTTCAGAATACCAGGGATTGATTAGCGATCAGATGATAAGACTGTCTCCAACTCCGCATTTACAAGGATCTTATCAGGTATACCAGGTACGATTTGCATACATTGATAGACAGGACGGAAGGAACGCCGATAGGACATGCATCATCATGATTCGTTACTGCTTCCTGCGCAGTACTCCTCCGAGTTACAGGAAATATCTCTATTCTAGACTGTCTTCGCCAAGAGTCAATTGGCTCGTTTCAACCTCATGCGCTCGTAGTCGCACGCCTTGCTCTCGGTCTCGCCTTTTGTTCTCGGATCTCATCCATAATCCCATCCATAATATATTAGTAATATATACTACGTTACAGCAGTAGGTAGCTACTAAAGTTGGGATGTATCTAGTAGCCTAATGTTAGTGACCATATCATAATTCCAACATCGAGAATGATACTCACTTTGGAGCGTATTCTGTGCGGAAGGTGGCAGCGCTCAAGACGCCAGCCAAATTTCCCAGACCGACAAACAGTCCAGTATTTGCTGCTCGTGAGTTCTCATGAACGTTATTGTTATTATGCCATGCGTGGACGAGACAGGAAGGGGCGTACAACCCAGCCGCCATGAGAAAGCACGCGAAATATGCAACGCCTTGGTGTTGGGTTACATTCAATGCAGCGAGTATTAACATCCCGATTAGGGACAATGTCAGGGAGAAGATGATATGGAAAGTTCTTTCGCGAAAATAATCCGAGGATATTGCCACACAAAGCAAAGACTACTGCGCCGACCAAGTTTGGAGCGACGGTCCAGAGATTGGTTTTGACGACTGAATAGCCCAACCGCCCAACAATCTGCCAGCAAGTGGTTAGTGGATTCGCGCGGTTGGCGAGGTTATGACTTACTAGCGGAAAGAAGTTCATCGCTGTTGCGTATGCCACTGGGTACGTGAGTGTTATGATGCACCAAATCGGAAACTTCCAGTCTTGCCATGTTCGAAAACATTCCTTCAGATCAAGTGACATCTCGACGTGAACAGAATTCTCACGTAATAATCGAGAATTCGCTGCTGCTCTCTCCCTCTCGTTCAGAAACCAGGCATTCTGGGGCCCCGCCGGAAGCCAAAAGAACCCGATGATCCCCGTCAAGAATGTCATAGATCCCTCAATGATGAACAGCCACTGCCATCCCTGCACGCTGGGTTGCTTGATTTCGAAAACGCCGTAGGGAATGAGTCCACTGAAAGCTGACGCTAGCACGGCGAAAGTTTGCAGAATTGATAAACGTAGCCCCATTTCACCTCGTGTGTAGAAGAGCGTGAAATAGAACGTAGTACCAGCGAAGAACTCCGCTTCAGATACTCTACGGATCGGGACCAATTGACATACAGTGCCCGTAGTGGGAGGAAATGGCTTACCCGAAAATAATGCGAATTGCAAGGAGGCCACCAAAATTGGTAGCAGCGCATTGACAGAGCGACAAAATCCCCCAGACTACAGTCACTTCCTGCCGTCAGTACTTTTCTCTTTATCGCTGCGGTCCCATACTGAATGAGAGCATGATCCGTCCAGAGAAGCGTTTGATCAAGAGATTCCACGGCAAATCACACAAACCGAACGGGATGTAGAAGAGGATTATCATCAGCGAATAGCCATTTTCGGGAAAGTCGAGATCGTCCTCCAGGCCATCGGTTTTGGCGTTGGCCAGGTTGCTCTGACTGCGTCAGCGTGCTTCCGCAAGGGCATTCCGAGAGACGACGAGCATACACGGTCCATGCAATCGAATAAGTACATCTGAGGACGACATTCAGCACCATTGTAAGCAAGAAACTTTGAAGGTCCGCTTACCGTGCAGAGAGGAGGCAATAAGAGCCAATCTACCTTTCACTCTGGTAGATAGTGAGCATACATTCCGAGTCAGTTGAGCGAATCAGGACCATGACTGACCATACGACCTCTCCGCATCCCGATCAATATGGACGGTCCTTTCACCACCGTCGCTTTCCGACTTTGAAGCATGTTCTGGGACTATGACCTTGGGATTATGCGTACCGATGCTGTCGCGCTATTTCCGCACGAGCGCAGGATCGGGTTAATCCATTATTATGAACAGCCACGGCTCTGATATCTGTATAGGGCATTCTCCACAACCTAGTTCCGAGTGCAGCATCGAAATGCTTGATTTCGTATCATACCCCATCTTCGAGCAAGTAACGTGAACCCCACTTTTGGTCTCAGACGAGGGTCTAGAACAGAACCGAGGATGATATCGAGGCCGGAGTTTAGCATCGGTATTCTGTGCGAAACGGTCGAGATAGTACCGAGTTCACAAGCCTGAGGTAGCTGATAGATGAGGATATAACACTGCACGTTGAAAGGATACGCGGTCGTATCGATCCACGCCACAATCTGCTCGTGCGATCACAAATATCATTATCCATCAATGACGATAAACAAAATGTCTGCTAGATCTAGCCCACCAGTTCTGGACTTCTCGCGTGAGTTGAATGAGTATAGAACGATGAGCAAAGCTGACTAGGGTAGCTTTCTACGGCGGGGACAGCACCGCCAAAGCCAAGCTCGTTGAAAATATCAAGGAGTGCTGCTTGTACAATGGATTCTTCCAGATCATCGGCCATCGGGTGCCGATTGAGCTGCAGCAGGCAGTTATGCAATGTACGAAGCGATTTTTCGAACTGCCCCTCGAGCAGAAACTGGAGATTGACAAGAGTACGACCATCCTCGAGATCGTCGCGGATAAGTACTAACTTTGGCAGACAACAATACGTTCAACAGAGGCTATGAATTGTTGCGATCGCAGATGCTAGAAGCTGGGACCAGTCCAGAGCTCAAGGAGGGACTATACATCGGCGAGGAGATACCAGAAGACCATCCGTACTTTATGCAGGGCAAGTTGAACAGCGGTCCGAATCAATGGCCGCAAACAATCGAGAATCCCGAAGAGTTTCAGCGCACCTCCATGGAATACTACCGCACCGTCTTCGACCTGGCCAAAGATGTGCTGGGCGTGCTGGCACTGACCCTGGGAGTCGATGTGAGTTATTTCGAACCTCTTACGGACGGCGCAGTGGCAACTATGCGCTTTCTGCACTATCCGGCTCATCCCAAGGATGCAGATGAGAAGCTGACCCGGGGGATTGGCGCTCATACTGACTTCGGATGTGTCACTCTGCTACTACAGGACGAGGTGGACGGTTTACAGGTGCTTGATGTGCCCACGGGTCAATGGTTGGATGTCAGTTCAACCAATACTAGATCGCATCTTATACCAGCGCTGACTCCAAAACTGCAGGTCCAACCCGTCCCAGGAGCTTACGTCGTCAACCTTGGCAATCTCTTCATGCGCATGGCCAACGACAAATACAAATCGAACACACACCGAGTAATCAACAAGTCCGGCCGCGAGCGATACTCGATTCCCTTCTTTTTCAGCGGAAACCCAGACTACTTGTGTGAGTGTTTGCCCAATTGTCGCGAACCACAGGAAGTGCCCAAATACGGGCCCATTACCGTCGAACAGGCTGTCACAGCGGCGTACAAAGAGAGCTACAGTCGAGCAGAGAAATACAAGCAGGAGATGAAGGTCAAGCTGGAGACTATCGCGAGCCCGGCGGTCGTGGCTGCATAAGCGTGGATTTTCATGATTCATTTATGCGGACACCGCAATGGAATGGCTGCTGAACGAGACTTTTTGGAAAAAAAAAAAGATTTGCTTTGATATACAGTAGCAATGGGGAACGAGGTCATTTGTTGCAGAGATTAGACTTAAATCCTCTGTTCTCCCGTGTCTACCGAAGGTGGGTGGGATAGCACCGATCAAGGAGTAGATTCCTATCATTACCATGATCAGCCTCATGATATCAGAACTAGATGTCAGTATCATCCCACTTTCGGATCACTTCATTCCGTAGAGCACGTAGTAAGTCTACAGCACGATTCCAGAGTCCATAAAACATGGCATTGTACCAGCATATGCCAGACGTAGTCGGTTCTACCAAAGCAGCGGTAATAGTACGTCAACCATGCCGGATAAGGAAAAAGACGACATCCAGTCTGCCGCCACCGCGCCTACTCCATCTGTGGGGGAAGGGAAGCTCACAGATGCTAACGACGATCCCCAAATTGAGCAATTCTATGGCTCATCCACTACCGAATCGTACCGACTCAAATCCGAATTAGTGGGGAAATGCCTCGAGGCTATTGGGATGGGACGGTCAGTCATTCATTTCTCCAAGCCAATGTATAGATCCACTGACAAGCTCCTGGCAGATTCCAATGGCAACTTTTTGTGGTTACCGGTTTCGGGTGGATTGTCGACAACGTAAGTCACCTCAAGGACCAGTCCTACGATGTGCTAACACGCATCGAATATAGTTAGCATCACAAGGACTCGGAAGCGTCCAGCCCCCGATCGAGCTCGAATTCGGGGGAATAACACAAGTCAGCTTTCGCTCTGTGGCGTACTATGCCGGGCTGATCGTGGGAGCCTCATTCTGGGGCATCTCCAGTGACTTTATCGGTCGACGACCGGCATTTAACTGCACGCTGTTGATAGCAGGGGTCTTCTTGTGCGCTGCAGGAGGCGCATTGAATTTTGTTGCATTCAGCGTCCTTTGGACTGTCATTGGAACAGCAGCTGGTGGAAACGTGCCCGTGGACTCGATGATATTTTTGGAATTCGTGCCGGGCAGGTGAGGATTGCCGTTTATCCGGAAGATGCACGCTGACGGGAAACAGTCATCAATGGCTTCTTACAGCCTTATCCGCGTGGTGGAACTTCGGACAACTAATTGTTTCCTTGATCGCCTGGGTGTTCCTGGCAAACTATAGCTGCCCAACAGACTCCACACCGAGTACATGCTCTCGCAGCGAGAATACGGGATGGTATGACCCGTCTACAGAGTAACCATCCAATGATACCTTCTGACCATAACAGGCGATATACGCAAATTACCATCGGTGCATTATCATTAACTTTCACTATCATCCGCACATTCCTGTTCAAGATGCCCGAAACCCCGAGATATCTCCTATCAAAGGGGATAGACGGCGATGCCGTTGAAGCAGTTAACCATGTGGCACGTCAAAACAAAAGGTCCGAGCCACTGACCGTCGAAATGCTCCAGGCCATCGACCAGCAGCTGGGGATTGACACGTCCCATACGAGAGCTGTTGGTCTCTCCAATAGAGAGATTATCCGAGAATCGCTACAGGACTTGAATGGCGTGCATTACAAGGCGCTATTTGCGACCAAGAGGCTCAGTCTACATACGGCTTTGATCTGGCTGATCTGGCTCACTATTGGTACGATAAACCCCCGTGGCTGACTGAAATAAAGTGATTAACGCATACCAGGAATCGCATATCCGCTCTACTTCAACTTTTTGCCCTCATACCTCGCAACGAGATTCACGCAGGACTCGTCCTTAAACCTCACATACCGGAACTACTGCATCGAGTCCGCGGTTGGCATCGTGGGTCCTCTCTCCGCAGCGTTTCTGGTAAACACCTTCTTCGGTCGTCGCTGGATGATGGGTCTGTCAGCTATTGTGACAGGTGTATTCCTCTTCGCATATGTGGCTGTCGACACACCCGCGGCAAATTTGGCTTTTGCCTGTGTCACAGGGATGTTGGCAAACTTCGGTAAGTGTACATGCACTTTTCTCGTGGGATACAGAAGGATCTGACCGAAATGCTTAGAGTATGCCGTCATGTACGCTTTCACTCCCGAATCCTTTCCGGGTCCGCATCGAGGAACTGGCACGGGCACGGCAGCCGCGTTGCTGCGCTTTGGTGGGTTGGCGGCCAGCTTGATCTCTGCTTATACCGGATTCACAACTGCGCCTATCTATGCAAGTGCAGCTCTATGGATAGCGGTCGGGATCCTGTGTTTTGCATTGCCGTTTGAAACACACGGACATGCAGCTATATAAACCAGAACATGGGAAGCGAAAGCGTCGCGGATAAAGACCTCTGGGGTCTAAGATGCCATTTCTAATTGCGAAGACAAACTTGTATGCAAAACCTCAATTTGATAGAAACGAACCCTGACAAATTTGAATGTATATGGTATCATCGCCACGAGCAAGCAGTATATAATCCAAGAAAACATGGTGACGGACATATTATCCCCGCACTAGACCGTCTAATATCCCTCCTGGTCCACCGTGTTTTCGGTATAAACCTGCAAACTGTATTTGGCGAACTGGCTCCTCTCCCGCAGTCGCCGCCCGTAATAAGTAAAAAGAAACGGTGTGGCACAAAACACGGTAGCCACAGATGCCAAAACAGACACTGCAACATTCGAACCTAGTGCGCTGAACATATTGTCTGCAAAGAGCGGAAACATGGCAGACAGGACTGAGCGTGCGAGGGCAAGCGCTGCGAATCCGCTGGCCGCATAACCTAGGTAGCTGTCTGCCATGTATCCTGCCAACACAATACTGAACTCATTGAGAGCAAAGCCAACCAAAAATAGTGGCAAGCAGCTCACAAACCAGTGCACGTTCTTAATGGCGGGTGGAATGACCCAAGCAAACCACCAGAGGCCCGTGGCCAACGCCGGCGCGGCCACAAAGAGACCCATCAGTTTGTTTTCGGGCAACGGCGGGTGACCCTTCTCCCGATGGCGATTGGCGATGCGGATATCCCACAGACGAGTAACGATGTTGCCCAGGAATCCAAGAGCAATGGCGAAAAACGGAAGGCTGGATGGCGCTGGCGCGAAACCCATTGACTGGTAAATTGGGGGCAAAGCTTCAGTAAACAAATAGATCAAGGCGACAGAGGTCCCCTGCATGATCGCACAAATGAATACAATCGGTTCTGTGGCAAACAGGCGAATTGGCCTAAGAAGAGCCGTACGCACAAAGGTGCGAAAGTCGGGCGCATGGTCGGGATTCAGCGGCTGAAGCGACTCGTCCCCAGTCACCTTCCGCAAATGCTCGACCTCCCGGGCCAGCAGGAGTGAGGGCCGTGATTCTTTTATCAGCAATAGAAGGCCTCCTAGGAAACCCGTAACCATGGCGGAAATATAAAACACCCATCTCCTATTAGGCACTCGTTAGCAAACTTCTCAGAAACATGCAACCATTTCTTGGCGGGGCATGGGATAGGAATGCAAACCATCCAAGACGCGTAGTGATGTGCATGCTCATCACGGGCCCCGTAGCAACCCCAAAATCGGCGATGGCGAAATATACAAATACCAGCCAGATGCGATCCCGTGAATTGAACATGTCCTCGATGCTACCAGTGATGACCACATTGGGAATCGCAGATACGAAGCCGGTTACGGCACGGCCAACGACGGAAGCTGCTGGCGATGGAACGGCGGCAATGATGACACAGAATATGCTGAAGATGGCCGTGCTTATCACGTATAGCCCTTTTCGCCCAAATGTTTCGGAATAAGGTGGAAATAGAATATTTCCGACGCCTTGCACTAACGAAAAACTTGTGCATTCGTTAGAGCTTGGTATGCCGCTCGGATCGACGAATACACTCACCTAGAGACGTAGAGGAATATCGACAGAGTAAGACTGATTCCAAATTGGTGACGAGCATCTTTCGCGGCCGTCGCCTGTCAATTATGAGAAACTTCCTTCAGGAAGGACGCTTTAGGGCTGTGGTCCACTTACTCCTGACGTGCTGACAGCAGTCCTATTGAAGAAGAACGGTCAACTCTTCCTATATAACGCGCCCAATAGGGAGCAGATCCGAGCATACTCACGTATAAAACTCCAAAAGAATGATAACACCTATATCGTAAGCCTTCCGTAGCGGATGCCAATTTCGTGGATGTCGTGGATTCGTGTTGGCCCAACGGACGTATTTTCCATCCGGCGTCAGTTCCAGTTCTTGCTCCGTCAATGCTGTTTGGAGAAGAGTAAACTCTGCGGTGTGACACTCTTTCATCGTGGGAGAAAGCCTCAGCAATATAGTGCTGAGGACGAGAATTGAAAAGAATTCAAAGAAATTCGCTGGTTGAAGTACTCTAGAGGAAAGACAATCAAGGGATACAAGCGCCTTTCGCTTAGCATGATTTCGACATACAAAAACCCAATTCACGAGCATACTCGGCTTATCCACCCCTGTATGTCAATGCACCTGCTCCGTGGATGGGCTCGGGATCACCCATGCGGTTTGCCAAACGCTTTAACGGTTGGCCGCGTGGCATACCATTGGTTATGACTCCTGACTGGGGCGGAAAGACGCAAGAGATAGTCCAATTGAATAACAGAGACGCGCCTAGAATGTGGATTACTTCCCCGGCGACGCTGGTTTGTCGGAAAAGAACGCCCAACGTGGCCCTTGCTGAGCGAAGCTTTTAGGCATATACCTCCCAAAGGCAGAGCTAGTTCTAAAATGATATCATTAATCATGGACGGAGAATCTGGCCTAAATGTCCCGTTCCGTATACCCCCGCCATTGTCATCTTGGGAACAGAAAGAAGACGGAAGCCGAAACAGGATTTTCTCCAATGATTCGCATGACAACAAATGGCGATTGGAATACCGACTTTGCACGGAAGCATGCATCACTTTGCAAACTGTTCGTTTCTCAATCTCCGACTCGTGTCCCTGATCCAGTCACTCAGTGTATCGGGTATGCGTAACTCGGTGCAACCCAGGAGTAACTTATCATCCTATTGTGGGCCGGACATTTCTAGATCCGAAATCCCACACGGCAAATTCCGTATCTCGTACTATCGCCCATAGAATCGACACTTGGCTCTGAGTCGAACGAAGTCAGTGACTGTACGAAGTTGAATCATCTTTTGTGGACACTCGTGAGGGCTCCGTCTGCAATACTCCGCACATTCCTCGGATATATCGGTCTGGGAGAAACCCGGGGATTTCGCATCGAGTGAAGATCACGCTCAACGATCACACGGTGCATGTTTCACATATCTAGATCAAGTTCTATCTTGTAATACATCAGATAGCGATTCTAGACGTCCGGGTGCGGCATACCTTTTCAATCCTATTATCTCCAGCTGTTTGAGCAGGTAATTGGTTGTTCGGAATCTGTGAGGCATTGTGCCCCCCTGGATGGCATATCTTGGCCACGGGTCACGATTAAGGCGTTCTGGTATACGAAAAGAATCCTCGGGGAGCGTAGGAGTGTTGAGTCCCTTCGTGTAGCTTCACGACTGGTCCGCTTGTCGGATCTGGCGGCAATAAGATGGCGCTATTCCTAGATGGGTGATAATTGCCGCATTGGACGCAGCTCGCCAAGTCCGCCAATGCGGAGCTAAGTTTGTTTATGCCTGATATGTAGGGCACCAATCGACCGTTACCCTGACAATCGAATTATGACTCTTGATCTACATAGTACCTCTGCTGCTGGTTAGGTGGCAGCGTACTATGGCAAGAGCAAGCTGTCATGCGTGAGAAGTGGAATTCTCTGGAGACTAAGTTCGACCTATATTTACAGGATGATATCATGCGCAGACTTTCTGTCAGGAAATACACAATATCCGTTGCAGTGACAAACCCTCTGGGTGCCAGTTCTTCAGAGGCAACCGATACTACATTGACCACCTAGACATGGTTCTCCTCTGTATCAGACCCCTGGCAAATCCTGACAACGTACTGTCTGGGAAGTTTCTCCCGTGAGCTTCGGCTTAGTGCTTTATGCAGTTGAAGATCCAGGCGGTAAAGTCTCCCAGAGCTTGAAATCATTTGGGTACCTTGCTGTCTCCAGTTACATAGTGTTCTGGAGTATGAGGAAGAGAGAAGGAGTACAGCAGGTTAGTGTCGGATGCCTAGGCCTCCAAGATCAGAGTGGCATTGGTGGGGGCTCAAAGAGAAGTCAATAAGTGTAGGAACAGAGGATCGTGACACGGATAACGTATGCGAGTATGAAGAGTCACAAATTAACCTGCGAATGCCAATGTAGACACGGCGGTTGAGAGAGGCGAAGGATTGGAAATGTGACGAGAGAGAAGAAATTATAAAAGAACCAACCAGCCTAATACTGGCAACAGGAAAGAGTCGCAGCTGGGCAGGTGTGTTGGAAGGAACTAGACATCGCATGTCCCAATCGGGAACTCTATATTTCGCTCTCCGTAGACAGCCACGGCCAGTTTGATTGTAAACCAATAGCCTCGAAGGAAACCGATACCCGCATGCACCGCATCCATCAGGTCCTTGTTGGTGTCGATTCTTCGGTCAAGCTGAACGACGCTGTCGGGCAACTTCCTACCACGCGCTTCTGCTGCTCGCTTGATAGAGATGAAGATGTAACCAGCGTAATCCCCAAGTGCCCCAAAAAAGGTTGAGTCATTGCATATTCCTCTTCCCTATAACCCTTATGTTAGTCGGTTTAGTGGCTGAGGTAGAATCTGGTGAGCAACGAGGCGGAGGTCCGGTAGTTAAGGAAGACGATGAGAGGTCTGGAAACGGGTTCGTCTTGGAGAGGGGTGAGGTTTCTGTGTCATCATTAGCAGCAAGCGGTGGATAGTTTTTATTTGCATCGTAATTTATATAAGATTCATTATGGTGAAGTATCAGCGAGATAGAGTATCAGTGAGATGAGGCTTTCAGGAAAAGGAAGCGAAAGCTCTAGCAGCATCCAGATACCTACGTCTTATGCAGCTATATAAAAGTCTCTAGAGTCTGTTTCCTTCATAAAATAGCATATATAGTCCATGGCTGCCTGGACTTCAATTTTATTGCTTGTTGAGTCACCTGGAGAATATAAACCGTCGCTGAATCCGATTACCGTCTCAAAGCCCATCTTCTCCTTTTGACGCATGGAATCCACTTCGTTCATTGGTACTTTATGCACCCTGCCCCCAAAGCTGCGGCTATGCATCTGGGAACATTTATTTGCCTTTGGCTCGGACGAATAGTGCAGTCCTCACAGAATGGCAATCCTGCACGCCAATCGAACCATGTACCAAGTAATATCAGATTGGCTCTACGGGGACATCAATGTGCCGGTATCGCCATCGGATAACTATCCCATACTGGTTCCTCCTCGAAAACTCCGCGTACAATGGAACTTCATAAATTACCATCCCAATCTCCAATTTGGACGACTTCCATACCACAGGGTCCACTCGACCGTCTATTTTCAGACTCCCTTGGAGGCAGTTGGACTTATCATATTGTGGCACAAAGACTAAGGTTCTAGTCAAAACGCTCGACTATATGCTCGATTGAACGCTTGATTAGATCCTTGATTATCTGCTCGATTACATGCCCTGTTCTTGCACGGTGTATGCAGATGACGAGGCACACTGCTGTGTGATTATGGAATTTTCGTAAGAAAACAATTCTGTCAGTTGTGTAGACATAGTCCGTCGTAGTAATTGCCGGTTTGAGTGGTATTTGCGGTCTTTGTCGCAGTCGTCCTCGGGGTAAGTGTAGTCGCGCTTGCGCTTCTTCGGCGTAGGAATGGGTAGGAGGATCTGATCAATCTTCATTCTTGGAATAAGATGAATCCCTTGGGCGACAGTGAAAGGGGATCTTTCACAGGGTCAGGCTACTTGTAGGGGAGGTTTGTTGTGATGGTCACATCTACCTCAGCATCGCTGTCTCCAGTATTCCTTGTTCTTCAAATGATTTGTTCAAGTTCCTCCGTCTTTGGATCAGGCTCAAACGGGCAGTCGGTATCATCTCCCTTGTCATCATAGTCATGGAATCCGTCCTCACTCTTGTCATACTCTTGATAGACGATGAAACCTACCGATACGCCCATGAAAGAGCTTCCCATACACGCCAGGATGATGATTGAGTCGATATGATAGACTGGCCAATACGATGGGCTGAACTGAGATGAGAGGATTTACAGCATTGCAGTACAGTGCTAGATCATAATAATCGGTGCTGTTTCTTGCGCGCATTAACAATTTGAACACGGAGGAGAGGCCATGCTACATTTTCCGATTTTATATGTATCCCAGGACTTTGAGTCATGTCCATGATACATTTATTCGAGAAGCCAGGATACAAAAGATTGCCCAGAAATTATTATCGTAATATGGAATTAGATCGTTTCACTTAGGTTCACTATCGTCACAATCCATATTAGTGATATCAGCGTTGAAGTTTTCAATATACTAGTTGCCGGTGCTGGGATTGGCTACCTCAAGATCACAGTGCAGACACTCATGCGTTGAGTCTGTTCAGTTACCCTGATATACAAAATCCACATATGCTTTCTGCATTTTCTACATGGTGAAATTCACATTCTATGTCGTTATTAGATATCTCATATCTGGGACTCAGCTCACTTAAGTTGAATATGTTGAGATCACTGGAACCAACCGCGGAATGAGAAATACATTGGCTTGGTACCGAAAGAATCTGAACTGGAATCAAAGCGTGTGTCCTATCAAAGTACGATTGCGAGGAATATAAAAGGGCTGCACGCCAGGACAAATAAATTCAAGGTTCATATCAATTCTGTCTGATTCCCCTAATCATCTATCAGCAATATTCCACTACCTCGATTCCTTATGATGAAGCTTACTGCAACAATTACTCTCTTGTTTCTTCTGTCCTTCGCATGCCCTGCTCCCCAAGTGTCACGAGCCCGGTCTGTAGATAATAACGAATGATATGGTTAGCTAAAATAGGTAGCCAGACGACGAGAATATCGAATATAGGGAGAAAAATGAAGAAAAGAAGCCATCCAACTTGGCAATGGATTTATCTAATTGCAGCACAGTCGTTCACTGGGAACTACGACCTTATCATGTTAACGCCTGAGCAGTGTTTGCAACTATTGCCTACTGTTTGTCACGGAGCATGGACGCTCGCTAACTGCATAGCATGTTCGATTACTTTGGCCTGTTCGGAGTAGGACATTCACTGAGCAGGAACGCTCGCTGGCATTCACTGAACATGAGCACTCACTGGCTGTATATAGCCATCGCGGGCACGCGCTACCTCTTTCCTTTCTCTCCTCATGTTAGAGTTTCGACAGATATTCTACTAATAGATTCCTATTGAACGATACCGTCACATGTAAACGTGTTGAATGCCATAGTCAAATTCAGACAACTCTTTGGGGTTAGATAAAGCTTTCGACTAGGATCGAATCATTTGCAGAATATCGACGGCTGTACAGTAGTTCCCGAAATCAGCTTGACCCCTCAATACTCTTGGTTTGTTTCCCAGACCCTACCATGAAACACGCTATTCCATATACAGTTATCCTCCATATCATCCCTGTTCTCATGGTATTGTACTTTATTGTAATATTACAGATCTTGTTGTATATTACCAGTAAGAGAAATACAGCTTCATCTAGAAGGTTCTGTGCAAACTGGGACAACCCAGCTCAAACGATCTGAAAATCTGCCAGAATTATTGTTTCAACTTTGCACTTCAAAGAGAATCATATGAGGAGTGCTCCTGAGTTGGGTTGTACATACCTTGCAACAGTTGAACATCGCCTTTGGTGCGACCGTGCGAGTACTTAACTAGCCTTGATTCATCAGCCGCGTTTTTTAAACAATGAGACAGAACCTTGTTGATCTCAATGGTGACTCGCAATATCAGCTGCCGGGCTCATGGGACCAGAACTCACAATATGCCCCTACCCCTGGTGACTTTGGCCGCACACCCTCTCCATCTCTAAGCACCTGCTCAGGCCGTTTCCCTGAACGCTCAAGCATCCCGCAACAGTCCGAGCCAGCTCAATTCGGATTCCTTCCGCTGGCTGATTGGGAGGAAGGGCGAACATATAATGAGCAATCACCGACCTATCTCCAGTATTTGATTGAGTGGAGAGTTGCTCTCAACAACCGGGTTGTGGCAAAGGACACAGAACA
Organism: Aspergillus intermedius; assembly: GCA_039880815.1. Taxonomy (NCBI): domain Eukaryota; kingdom Fungi; phylum Ascomycota; class Eurotiomycetes; order Eurotiales; family Aspergillaceae; genus Aspergillus; species Aspergillus intermedius. The sequence goes on along the minus strand of JBDODA010000061.1, from coordinate 74,334 downwards.
AGACTTGCTTTTGGCCCCCAGTTCCTACTGGGAGCAGGTCTTGAGAGGCAAGCTTGATGACGTACTCGGTCGAAAAGTATCCCGGAGTCAGCGGGTTCGATCAGACGACACCAGTATTATTGTCTCAGTCAATGACCGTTCTCAGGCGACCTCACCAAGTTATTCGAAAAGACTGATGTCGACTGGAAAGCTGTAGAGAAGCAACTTCTTATGTGGGGAAATCTGTATCGTGTGGGCAAGAAACTCAGACTTAGTATATCCTTTAACTACATAGAGGACAGTAATCCAGGTACATCAAAGAGCACGGACAAAAGAGGCCCTTCATCAGTGACCCGGAGGATGCTCGCTGAACAAGACAGCCAAATTGATGCCGAGCGCGTTTCAGCGCACCCTTCAGTTTGGCGGGATATGTATAGGGTGATGCGCTGTCCTGGGCCCCCGTGCCATCAAGGACCGTACTGCTGGCAGGATCCTCAGGGGAGAAAGCATTATCGACTCAGAACCAGTCATTTGACGAGTCTCGTTAAGTATGTGGAGCAAGATGGAATCCTAGAGACACACGATGATGTTCCTGGCATGGTTTGTGACCAGCTCTATGCTGAGGAGCAGCAGAGGTTTGATCGACAACGGAAATCCACTAAAGATAGTGCTGTTGGATCAACATGTCTTCCAATCAATATCAATGTCCTACCAACATCGTCATCGCAGCCGTCAGTAATGACCACATCAGCCGGTACGCCGAACACACTTGCGCACTCAAACCCACGACCATTTGATTACCTCACAATTCGTGGACTTCGGGACGTGGCTGTGAGAAAATATAGTGAATGGCAAGAATTGAATGTAGGCGATGAAGCACTCAAAGCTGATTTTCGAAAAGCACGCGATGTGGCGTTAGCAAATGGTCTTGATCTTGAGCAGATCTTCAATGATCAAGACCCTAAATTTTTCACCAATAGTGGTGTAAAAGTGGGTATTGCCCGGCGTTTTGTTAGTGACATAAATGAGTGGGTGCATCATTATGAAGATGATATGGAATCTTGATATGGATATAGCCAAGTTCGAAGCATTATCACGCATGAACAGTAAACGTCAAGTCCATCTAATCCAAAATTTCGTGTCTATATATAAATATACAGGCAATTGTTTCTTGTTAAATGTGATGCAGGCCGAATCATTCACAAAACATAGTAGTTATATATATATCCACTTCGTGTCAATGACCAGTCGGTAAATATCCGGCACACAATTTGTTTGCACATTTCAAAGCATTTCCATCTAACGTGAACAATAACCAGGATTCAGCATCACGTATAATGAGAGATAGCGAGAATTAACTATAATACTTCAATTTCTAGGCCTGCATGACGAAAATGACCCTCTGCACTTTCACTTCTTGCACCTACAACACTAACACACCACTCAAGAAACACACCGAAACCTTGACCCGGGTCTTCCTCATAGAGTTGCCAGTTCCGCTTGATGAAAGCCTTGAGTTCAGCAAAGAATTCCTCGATTGGATTTAAATCCGGTGAGTACGGTGGCAAATAGACCAACTTGACTCCCGCATCAGCGCACAATTGTGCGATATTCTCAGAGTGATGAAAAGACGCATTGTCCATAACCAAGACCGATTTCGGCTCGGGCCACTTTCCACAATGGTGGAGAAGCTGTTCAATGAAGTCACCGAAGACAGAAGTGTCAGTTGAGCCCTGAAAAACTCGGGAGAGAACAACGCCATCTTGTGCATATGCAGGTAATATTTGATACCGCTGGTCACGGTGGAACTGGGATAGTTGAACTGGTGCAACACCCAGAGGTGACCATCCTGTCCGTCTAAACCCTATCCGCCTGTCACATCCAGACTCATCCACAAAGACAAGGTGCTCTGAGCAGAACTCTGAAATATTATGAAAGTAGGCATCCCGTAAGTCTACATTGCGTTCTCTAGCTCTCTGCTGGGTGGTCTTCTTGGACCAACCTCTGAAGGCTAGAGCTCTGCTAATGCTGGACTTTGTCACCTGTGCTTGGAATTCATCCCAGAGAAAGACCGCCATCTCGTCCAGGTATAGGCCAGACTTTTCAAGCAGGTGCTCACAAAGGGCATCTAACATAGGTGGTGTGATACTCCGCCGTCGGCCAACATGGTTTGGTGGAGCTTTGGCACTGCCGTATAACCGAAGGTTTGAGCGGATATGTTTAACAGACTGTTTGCTGCAGCCAGCCGCCTCCGCTATCTGGGATGCACTGAGTGATGCATCACTATGTATCATATCACAGATAAGTTGAACTGTTGAAAGAGCTAGCCTGGGAGCCATTTACATGTAGTTAAAGTAGATTGTTCCTGGTGTTGATGTCCAGTAGATAGTGAGGGGGACCAAGGCCGCACATGTACTTTTTGATACAATACAGCGCATCAGTTACAATACAGTTTGGTATGATACAATTAGACTTTCGGGATCGGGGAGAGATTCCGGGGAGTGGTGAAAGGTGGATAATTATAAGATATGATTGACCCAGATGCTTACCGCCCATGGGCAATGAGGATCGTGAGAATGATAAGGGCTATAGTCTTCCCAGCTGAGGTTTGACTTCAGCTAGGCCCGAACAACCAATGGAGTTCTCACATCTGTTGGGATTGAGCGATCAATCAAAACACTGCCCCACAAAATAGCCGCCAACAGGCTTGAGCTGAGAATTTTTGGCGCTTTCATCCTTTTGGCCATCCTACCCAGTTTCGTCCATCCTTTCAAGCAATCATGGCAGGAAAACATCTTTCTTGGTTCAATATCTTCCACCGCAACAAGCAGCCGAAGCCAAAATTCCCCAATGGAGAGGAAACCAATCTTGTGCCACCAGACAACACTGCTAAAAAGTACTCCACAAAGATGGAACCGACTAAAGCCTCTCAAACCGAACTGCCGACTCAACACACCGATAGCATGCCTACAGCAGGTCATGAGCAAACAATGACACCCTCTGCTGATACTACCCAAGAGGGTTCAGCTTCGAAACGATCGGCCGCCCTGATTGACCCAAAGGCACTCTGGGATAAAGCATACAACAGCCTCAGAAAAGATGAGCCTGGTTTGGTGGAGGCTTATGAAAAGATTCTGACTTGTGAACTTGCAACACCTACCGCTTCTCCAGTATCCGACATTCAGCAAAACCTGATTGAGCAGGAAGATACTGAGCTGCGACAATCTCAGATGAGGCAGCTTGTTGACAAAGGTCTGGCCAAGACTGAGCATGAGGCCAAGGTCAAACAGGGTGCTGGACCTGTGGTGGATGTGGTCTTTGCTGCAAATAATGTAATAAGCACTGCACTGAAGGAATGCCCTGAAGCTGCTCTTGCATGGACTGGTGTTACTTTTGCTTTACAGGTGAGAGCTGTTGCTGAGCCTGAATATAATTGATTTGATGCTGACATGGTCATAGATGATAGCCAACCCTATTAAAGAGACAGATACCAACCGTGCTGGCATTGACTATGTTGCTAGAAAGATGGACTGGTACTGGAACTTGTCTGGTCATCTTCTCAAGAGGCAGGACCTGAGTGGTAATTCCTATGCAGGACTGCAATGTGGTCTGAAGAATCAAATTGTCCACCTTTACAAGGCACTCCTTTCCTACCAGATGAAAAGTGTTTGCTCATACTATCGAAACCAGGGCCTTGTCTTCCTCAAAGACCTTGTGCAGCTTAATAACTGGGATGGGCAACTGCGCGACATCAGAGAAGCAGAAATGACAGTGCTTGAAAGCTCAGGGGAGTACAGTACCCAGCAGATTGTGGATTTCCATGAGGAAGAAACAAGGACCCTCCAAAACATCTTCCATGAACTCCACCATGGCCTTGAGAAGCAGACAGCGTTGCAGAAAGATCTTCAAGAGAAAAATGAGAATAAAAAGTGTTTGCAAGACCTGTGCCTTACTGATCCTGAGCATGACATGGAGCGCATTGAAGCTAGCAAAGGCCGATTGTTGCCTGAATCTTCTACATGGATTCTGCACCACCCTTCCTTCACAAACTGGAGACATAGTGAGACGACCCAGCTCCTGTGGATAAGAGCAAACCCTGGGAAGGGGAAGACAATGCTTATGATCAGCATCATCAAGGATTTGCAGTCCATACCTGGGTCCAGTCCTTTCTCCTTCTTCTTCTGCCAGGCAACATATGCTGGGCTCAACGATGCCACTGCAGTACTAAGGGGCTTGATTTATAAACTTGTCCATCAACAGCCCTTTCTAATCTCGCACATCCATGACGAGTATGACAGAGCAGGACAAAAATTATTTGAGGGTGACAATGCATTTGTTGCTATGTCCAGAATCCTTCACAACATGCTGCGCGATCCCCGGTTGAATCAAGTGTACTTATTGGTGGATGCGCTTGATGAATGCCAGTCTGGCTTGGAGGAACTCCTGAGGTTCATTGGTGAATCATTATCAGATCCCAACTGTCAAGTCAAGTGGCTTGTGTCCAGTCGCCATAAATCTGAGGTTGACAATGCATTATCCCTTAAGAGCCAAATAGAGCTCAATCTTGATAAGGATGTGGAAGATGAAATCTCATATGCTGTCAAAGCCTACATTGACCACAAAATGGGTGAGCTCATTGCTCAGTATGAAAAGAAATACAGGGACATTGACCACGAAGCCCGCGTGCAGCTTCGAAATATCGAAAGTAACGTCGCGGAGGAACTCCACAAAAAGGCTGAAAATACCTTTCTCTGGGTGGCCCTTGTGTTTCAGCGGATTCGAGCAAAAGACTGTGATGCTGATGAGGTCCTTGATTTTGTTTGCCAAATGCCCGTTGGCTTGCATGATATATATGATAGGATGATGAAGCAAATCCTCCAGCAACAGGATAGGTACTCTCATTATTGTAGAGAGGTGCTCCTGATTGCAGTTAATTCCTATCGCCCACTCCAAATATCTGAAATGGTGACACTTGCTGCACTACCAAAGTTCGCAGTTCCTCGGAAGATCATCCAGCTTTGTGGCCTGCTTTCCATCAGAGAGGAAGATACAACCATTGACTTTGTTCACCAGTCAGCAAAAGACTATCTCATTGAGCACGCAAAGCCAGAAATCACGTCTCAGTTATTCCCTGATGGATACAGAGAGGGACACCAAACAATTATGTCACGGTCACTTGAATCCATGTCACAAATTCTGAGACGAGATATTTATACTCTTGAGCATCCTGGATGTTGCATTACAGATGTCCATCCACCATCGCCAGACCCGCTTGCACCAATTCGATACGGATGTGTATATTGGGTCGACCATCTCCATGAAATGGGAACCAGTCATAATGGAATTGTCCTTTATGATAACAGAAATGTGGATGACTTTCTCAGAAGCCATCTCCTTCACTGGCTGGAAGCCCTAAGTCTGATAAAGAGCATGTCAAGCGGCGTGTCTGCAATAGCTAAGCTCACTGATATGATCAGAGTCAGTCACACTTCCCACAACTGAGCTATACAAATGCTAACTTGTTCAGAATGTGTCACAAGGATCTAAACTTTTTGAGCTGATTCGTGATGTCCATCGGTTTATTTTGTTTAACAGAGGTGTTGTTGAGAATGCACCGTTGCAAGTATATCACTCTGCACTTATTTTTAGCCCAAGCCGCAGCTTGACACGAGTTACATTTAAGAATGAGGAGCCAAAGTGGGTCACCGCAAAGTCAGCTATAGATTCCACATGGGGTGCCTGCCTGCAAACGCTGGAAGGCCATAGTGGTTCAATCAACTCAGTGGTCTTTTCACCGGATGGCACTCGCATCGCCTCCGGGTCTGCAGATCACACTGTCCGGATCTGGGATGCCGGCAATGCAGGCTTTCTGCACGCCCTGGAAGGCCATAGTAGTTCGATCAATTCAGTAGTCTTTTCCCCGGATGGCACTCGCATCGCCTCTGTCACGGGCTCGGAATAGTAGATAATAACGAACTGATATTCCTATCTAAGCTATTGTAGCCATCGACGAGAATATCGAATCTGAAGAAAGAAAAGAAGAGGAAAGTCTATTTACACGAAGAAATCTCATATGGTTGTGTGTGGCCTCGCTAAGCAGCTGTTTGCCTTGTTGACGGTGAATGTCAATGTAGGCACTGAGCTGAGCTGAGCCGTCACAGCCTCCGGGTCTGGGGATGACACCGTCCGGATCTGGGATGCCGGCAATGCAGGCTGTCTGCACGCCCTGGAAGGCCATAGTGGTTGGGTCTTGTCAGTGGTCTTTTCACTGGATGGCACTCGTATCGCCTCCAGGTCTGATGATCACACCGACCGCATCTGGGATGCCGGCAATGGAACCTGCCTCCAAACCCTGAACAACTTTGAACCTGGAGCCTGCCTCCAAACCCTGAAAAACGTTGAACCTTCTACGTTGTTTGACGCTGGCACGCCGGGAAATATCGCATGGACAGGAACATCCAACATCCAAAGGATATGTGAAACGCCTCAGCATCCCACTTATGGTTTGAACAGTGATAGGACATGGATCACCAGCAATGGTCAGAACGTGATCTGGCTGCCATCAGAATACCGCCCGAGCACCTTTGCTCTTACATCAAGCACTATGGTCATTGGATGTAGATCAGGTCGGGTTCTTATATTTGATTTCTCTATAACATAGTCATTTGAGGTATCTCCAATCTAGTCTATATTTCTGGTTCCTTTACAACAGGAGGGTCTGGGAGTACTATCCTATATATAACTTTATCTGTCGCCGGTGGAATCTTGAAATCTCTAGCAGCAAGTAGTCCAATTGAATCATTCAATCCAGATCGCGTCATTATTATGGCACGAGCCAAATTGAGGCCAAGGATACAATTATCTTGCCACTTTGCTCCTGTGCCACTTTGATCGATCCTCATCTGCTCGCCACCGAGCCTGTGCAGCAAACTCTGGCAAATTCTTAAATTTTTCGGTGGCAGGTTTCTACATTGTCTCGGCTAAGTTATCCTCCCAATTTGCACAGAACCTTCTAGATGAAGCTGTATTGGTCTTACTTGTAACATACAACAAGATCTGTAATATTACAATAAAGTACAATACCATGAGAACAGGGATGATATGGAGGATAACTGTATATGGAATAGCTTGTTTCATGGTAGGGTCTGGAAAAGAAACCAAGAGTATTGAGAGGTCAAGCTGATTTCGGGAACTACTGTAGAAAGAAGCACCATTGACTTGGCTGGAAAGAGTAGAAGATGCGGGATGAATCGTGAGGATTGTGTAGGTCACGGACGGGAGACTTGCACTCGATGGAAACAGCAACGAAGACAAGTCTGAGAGTGAATAGTGTGGAATTGACTGGTAGGTGAAGTTGAAGAAGAGCAGGATATGCCCAATAGTTAAGTTAACTAAGTTAGGGCAGCGTGCTTAGTCACGCGTGTTGTCGCTGCCCTCCCCAACGTCCTCCTATTGGCCTTCTAGTCGTCAAAGTAATATAATTGTCGATTTGATTAAAATTGCTAATTGAATCGTTCAGAGCTCTATCATTACTGTGAACATAACATTATATACATCATGCCTTCTCGACAAACTCCTCCTTCGACTTGTCATCACACAGCTTGGAGTCCTCAATCTCCCGCCGGAATTCAGCCTCGTCCTCCTGCAATTGCTGCAAGATCTGGTCATGCGCGCGCCAAACCGGTTTGGCCTCGAACAAGCGGTCCATACGCTCGAGCGGCACACCCTTCGTCTCCGGAATGAGGCAGAAAACATATAAGGCAGAAAGAATCATCAAACTGGCAAAGAAAAAGTACGTGCCGTACCGCATTGTGCTCAGCATCTGCGGGGTGAAGCGCGAAATTAGGAAATTCCACAACCAGTTGCTCGCAGAGGCCACGGCTTGAGCCAGAGAACGCATATTTGGATCGAACATTTCTGAATTCAATACCCATGGTGTGCCGTTCCATGAAGGAATGTACGACGCTAACAATGCCCGTTAGTGAAGGGTTCACACAAGGTCGTAAAGACTAATCGAATGCTTTTTTTTTTCCATCACGCGTTGCATGCATTGAGGACAAGCTTTTGAACCCGGGGGAAATAAGAGGAAAGAAAGAGAAAACAAACGTACCTGTGTAAAGGTAGAAGAAAACGATTGCCATGATACCAGGGCTGTCGATATTTGGTTTAGGGTTGTTCTCCGGGTCGACAATTTTGATATATGCGCCGATGACCCACAAGCACACCGAACCCGCAATTGCGCCGACAATAAGAAGCTTCCGCCTTCCTAAATTGTCGATCAGGAACAACAACCATACAATGGTAACTACGGTCTTGACCACTCCGAAGACTCCGCTCAAAAGTTGGTTCTCCCTGCCTCGGATGCCGATACTTTCGAAAATCTTGGGACTGTAGTAGTTGATGGCGTTAATTCCAGAGCCATTCTGCCAGAAGAAAAGCATGAAACCGAGGAATAACCGCCACATAACGTTGGGATTGGTCGCGGCCGCCTGGAACGGTTTCCAAAATCCGGTGCCGATCTTGGCCTTTTGTTCCTCGAGAGCCTGGTCGATGGCAGCGATTTCTTCAACAATGTAAATATCGTCTGCGGACAGCTGACGAACCCAGCATAGATTCTTGACGGCTTCTTCGCGACGACCGCGGCCGAACAACCATCGGGGTGATTCGCGGATGAAAAAGGAACCAACCAAAAGGAATCCAGAAGGAATAAGCTGGACAGCGAATGGAATAAGCCATTGTTTGTGGCTTTCGGGGAGGGTTTCCGAGACGCCAAACTATTTCAGTTAGTATGCGTTCATATATCCATAATGTCAGAAGAAGCGTACGTTGATCCAGAATCCAACCAGACCTCCCACCTGCCATCCTAATTCATAAATACCGACCAGACGACCACGAATAGCTGGTGGCGACAATTCCGAGATATAGATTGGTGTCAAATTCGAGCCGGCACCCACGCCTATTCCAGCCAGGACGCGACCGGCATACATCAATCCCAGACCCCGGTCTCCATTGGCACCCATCATCAAACCGGAACCCAAAACAAAGACAATACCAGTTATTAAGAGGCCCCATTTCCGACCCAGGTAGAAACCGATGGGGTAGGCGAAGAGCGCTCCGAAGAAAGCGCCAGCCTGGTATAGCGAAACAATATTTGCCGTGATGAGATTCTGTTTGGCATCGGACCAGTCTTCAAAGTGAAATTCATCGCGGAAAGAAGTCAATTCGACCGTCTGTCCGATAAACGAGCTGTCATAACCGATCATGCATGAGGCCGACGACGCGATAGCAGCCAAGACAAAAATCCGCCAGTTGTAGACCTGGCGGGGAGTAGGGCGGTCCTCGACCACCGAGAAGAGTGACATGTTGATTGATCTGTCTGTCCGAGTATGTGAAGCGGAGAACGAACTGACAGCGAGGGGGGCCGATTTGTATATCTGGGGAGACCCCAGTTCGGGCTATTTCTTTTCTTCTGCTGACTTTTGACGCGGTCGGATTTGCCGTTCGTTTTGCCATCTCAACATTTTATTTTGTGGATATTCGCTTGCCATGTGGAGTCTTCGGGGCATCGCCGAGGGTGAACGCTTTGCCGACCCCGTGGGGAAGAGATGCTATTCGTATATCCGGGGTTGTTATGATTCCACGGGGTAGCAGGGATCGTGTGGGGGGCAACATATATTGCAGATTGCATTACATCTTCTGTGGCTTCTTTTTAAGTTCCTTTCCGGGGTAGCTGTGACGACTTCACGTCCGGAGAGACTTGTACAACTCGGTAAAACTACGGGATTTCCTAATCGGGTAATGTAATCGAGTAACCTTATGTCAAATGTTAAGAGGACGTAGATTCATAGCTATTGTACATGGATAAATCATCTACCTACACCGTCTATCGCAATACTCAACGCCTAGTACGCATACCCCGGCCGTAGCCATGCTCAAACACCGCACGAATCTCTTCCAGTGGCAATCCGGACACCTCCGGATAGAAGAACAGAATCCAGAACCAGCCGACACCGCAGATCCCTGCGTAGAAGCCGAACGTACCGGCCGGGGTCATGGTCTTCATCATGGACAGGAACGAGCTGGACACGATCACGTTGGCCACCCAGTTGGAGCAGGTCATCCACATCGTTCCCATCGATCGCACTTCCAGCGGGAAGAAATCGGCGCTCATCCAGGCCGTGTTGCCGACCGATAAACCGTACGAGATGACAAACAGCAGCACAAAGACGAGAACCGTGATAGTCGGAGCCGACATGTGCGCGTAGTCTGGTACTTCCAGCGTCTGCTGGTTGACCGGGATGAAGTGGAATGACACTGCGACCGCGATCAAACTCGCGCACATACCCCAGGCGGTGCAGAGCAGCAACCTGCGCCGACCCATGCGGTCGACAAGGATCATATTGATACCTGTCATGACCAGGTTCGGGCCAGCGACGACCAATCCGACAGCAGCCGGGTCGCTGAATCCGACCATGTCGAACAGAGTGGATGAGTAGTACATCAGAGTGTTGAACCCAGAGATCTGCGAAATAACCATAAGGCCACAGGCGCTGAAGAGGGCCCGCAAGTTAGCCGGGTCCCCATGCAACTGTTTAATCTTGCTCCAACGACTCTCGTTCTCATTGTTTCGGCGGGCTTCATCGCAGGCGTCCACAATTGATGTGTGCACCAAATCGATTTGCTCTTCTGTCGCTTTGCCATAGATCTTGTGCAGAACCTTGCGCGCTTCACCGTGATTTTCGCGATAGACCAAATGACGAGGCGATTCCGGAAGCCATGGTAGGACGATGAGCAGCAGAATCGACGGCACGCCACCGAGTCCGACCATGTATCGCCAACCGGCCGGCACTGATGCAAATGCTGCACCCAAGGCATAGGCAATGACCTGACCGAGCGTGATGGAGATATTGTTCAGACCAATCAGCTGTCCTCTGGCCTTGGCCGGTGCCAGTTCAGCCACGTACAAAGGGACGACCATAGCAGCAGACCCGACACCAAGTCCAACGACAAAACGGCCGACGGCCATCTGCGCGATGGAATAGGAAGCGGCTTGAAGGACAGCGCCGACAGTGAACAGAGCGGATCCGATATAGATGGCAAGTTTCCGGCCAGACTGAGAAGTCAGCACCAATTGACTATACTAACCTAGGACAGGGCACATACCTTGTCTGCTGCAAGACCGGCACAAATAGCGCCAAAGAATGCACCAGCGGAGCATAATGAAGTGATCATCTCCTTTTCACTCTCGTTCAATGTCTTGCCGTCCAAATCGGTCCCGATATAGACCAACACAGCCGAAATGACACCGGTATCATAGCCAAACAGCAGACCAGCAATTGAGGCCGTGATGGCTACGACCCAAACAAACCAACCAACAGGAATTTCATTGAGCTCGTCGAGATCGGGGGTGCCTTTCTTGGCCTCACAGGCCTCAATGGATTCAATATGGTCGGCGGAGGCGTTTTTTGCTTTGATGTCGTCCATTTTCTTTCAAATTTTCTTGGTATTCTGCTATACACAATAACCCATGTCTCTCTACTGTATATTTATACATAGACGTCAAAAGCCGAATCTTATCTGATTGGTTGCAAACGCGGGGAATAAATGCGGGGATTATCTGGGGTATAATTGTCGCATGGTTCAATCAGCCGCCGCTGATTGAATAGCTTCATTCTACTTTCGTATTCTGTGTCCCAAATCAGCAATTCTCGCCGTCATGCCGCGGCCTTTGCCATGCACGCACTGCAGATACGTCTATCTCCCCCTTTCTTTTGGGTTCTATACTGACAATACCACAGCGCGGCATCTCAAATGCCACGGCCCTCCGGAAAAATGCCAGCGCTGCCAGTCCCTATCTCTGGATTGTCACCGGCCTCGTCCCGTACATTTCCGGTCATCGTCAAATCTTCGGTTCTCACCAGATCAAGTTTGGTTGCCGCCGGTATCTGGTCCTCTCGGGAGGAGAGGGTCTGCTGCCCGATGGCGTTGGGTCGATGAAACACACGACGTCATGGCCAATGTCTGGCTCAATCAGGACGAGCATCACGATAACGACATCATTGATAGTCCTGCGGATAATGACGGGTCATCGATTACGCCGGAAATTGACCCTCAACACCCGTGTCATTCTCTCTCACGCGAACAAAGAATTCCGACTCATGCAGAGCCCGATCCCAGTCCAAGTGTTGATCACAGCCGTCTGACGGCCATCCTGCTGCGGTACTTCACCGAGGAGGTGGCGGCCCGGTTTGATCTATGTGATCCGGAGCGCCATTTTACCCAACTGGTGCCTCGTCGTGCGCGAGCATGTGCGCCGCTCCGTCATGCAATTCTCACCACGGCTGCCCGCCATTTGATTCGGCTGCAGCGTCATCGCAATACAGCTGGTGTGGTGGAATGGCAGGGCCATGCATTGCCCGAACTCACAGAGGCCGTCGCCTTAGCGTATCATACGGCCTGCATTACGGACTTGTTGGCTCTTAGCATGGATCCGGACCAGATTCACAATGATAACCTGTTGGCGGCCGCCATTATCTTACGGACCGATGAGGAAATGGACGCTCCGTTGCGGGAGAATCCGGAGGATCAGGAGGTGTTTTTGCGCATGTTGAATGTGTTCATCTCGGCTCAGGTGCCTCATGACGCTGCGCTTCCTCATAGTAGTAGTCCCAGTAGTAATTGTTCATCAGAGGCCCCGAATGGCCTGCGACAAGCGGCATTTTGGGTGGCTCTGCGACAGGAGGTTTTTACATCCTTTATGAAGCAGCGCCCCCTCTCCTTTCCCTTGTCTTATTGCGATGCCTTTCGGACACTATCTCCCGCAACAGACGCCGTCTGGGCCGACCGGCTGATCATCTTCTGTGCTGATGTGCTCGAGTACTGCTACGGCAGTCAGGATGTTGCACCTGCATCCCAGTCGGCATCTCCCCATCGGTGGCACAAACTAGTTGACTACCAAGACCGACTGCACGCCTGTCTCCCGGCCTCATTTGATCCTCTCTACGTTCGTCATCCAGATCCGGATGGCGGACAAGTCTTTCCGGAGATCTGGCATCTCGATCCTTGCCATGTCACCGGTACGACTCACAGCGAGCTGTCCCGATTGCTGTTGCTCGTTTTTGATCCAACGCGACCGCGACTTGGGCCAGGGTCTGCTGCTCAGCATCGCGCGACCATAGAGAGTGTGCGAGCTATTGTCCTGCGGCTGTGTGGAATGGCACTGAGCAATAGACAGTCTGCGCCGACGTTCATTGAGGCTTTGATGGGGATCACGACTTGTGGGGAGTATTTCGAGCTGCCGAAAGAGCAGCAGGCACTTCTGGGGGTGTTGGAAGTGATGCGGCTGGAGCATGCATTTCCGACTCAGCGTGTGGAGGACCGACTAATGGTTGCATGGCAATGACTACTGTACTCTACTAACTACTTTGATTGTATATGTGTCAATATTTTGCTTGCTCTAGATAGCATCTAGTAGCACTGTACGGAGTAAATGCCCATAATATGTTACAGCACGGGCCAAATCACCCCGAGTCTCACCCCTATTTGGAATGAACTACGTTCTGTATGCACCCCTCACTATGATTGACCGTCTTTTGATCCTTTTGTTACTCTCGGCGCGCCGAGTGTTGCTGTTTCAGTCAATATGGTAATGTCCGCCGAACATTGCCTCTACTATGCGGGGATCTATAGCCTTAATTATGCGGAGTGACCATAAACTGGAGGACAAGATGAAGCTATAAGAACAGCTCTGCTCAATTGTTTTCGTCAATTCTCATTCTCAATTTTATCAATTCAATTATTGCACAAAATTTGATTACCATGTCCAAGCTTCAAGTCGCAATCGCAGGCCTCGGCCGTATGGGCGCCCGCCATGCCCTGCATTTCAACAATCTCACCCCTCGCGCCCAGGTCATTGCGGTCTCGTCTCCCAAGCCCGAGGAGCTCGAATGGGCCAAGCAAAACCTTGAGGGTGCCCGGACCTACCTCGACTACGATGAGATGCTGCGCTCTGAGCCGACATTGCAGGCGGTCGTTGTCGCATCGGCGACCAGTGTGCATGCTGAGCAAGCGATCAAGGCTATTAACAAGGGCTTGCACGTTCTTTGCGAGAAGCCATTGAGTACTAGAGTGGAGGAAGTACGTCCCTATTTTCTGATTCATCCAATTGAAGGAAGGAGTCTGACCGAAACAGAGCCAAGCAGTAGTCGACGCTTACCGCACCTCGCAAAAGACTAACCCCTCGCAGAAGGTCGTCTGCGGGTTCAGTCGCCGCTTCGATTCCTCCTACCGCGATGCATTTGATAAGATGAAGTCCGGTCTTATCGGTCGCCCGAGTGTGTTCCGTTCGCAAACGTGCGACAAGCTCGATCCCAGCGGTTTCTTTGTCGAATACGCGCAGTTCTCGGGTGGCATCTTCGTCGACTGCTCAATCCACGATATTGATCTGGCGTTGTGGTTCTTTGGTGAGGACTCGGTTGTCAAGTCTGTTACTGCGATTGGTATCACGGCTGTGTCGCCTGAGCTCCGCAAGTACAATGACCGGGATAACGCGCTGGGAATTGTCGAGTTCTACGACGGGCGTATTGCCCAGTTGTACTGCAGTCGGATGATGGCTGCTGGTCAAGAAGACTGTTCGTCCCTCCCCATTGACTTGGTAGTGCACACATGCTAACTGAAGGACAGCCACCGAGATCACTGGCACTGCTGGTAAACTCGCCGTCAACACACAGCCCGCCTCGAACCTCGTCAACATCTACGAGCCTAGCGGCATCCGTCGTGAGATTCCTCCTCACTATTACGGCCGCTTCCGCGAGGCATTCATTACCGAAGCCAACGAGTTCACCGCAAGCTGCTTGGACGACACCCCGCCACCAATGCGTTTGGAGGGAGCCGTGGCTGCTGTGCGGATTGGATGTGCGTTGCAGGAGAGTCTGATCACGGGCAAGAAGATTGAGTTTAACGAGAAGGGGGAGCGTATTTTTCAGGCGAAGCTTTAGAGTAGAAAAGTTGGTACACAGCACATAGAGTTATGATTTATGCTACGAATTATACTTGTTGATGAATAATAATGCGAACATTATCCGTCAAATCACAGCATATATGAATTATGCTATGTTTATGGATGGTTATGCGCATTTATCCACGCCTCCCAGGGCCTCATAAGCCATTCTTCCTCAATTATTTTTATTTGCCGTCGCTCGGCCTCAGGGTCCCAGGTTAACATCCCCCGAATAGATCTTAAAAACATAGCTCTTCCCTCTCCTGGAGGAATTGTAGTTACGAAATCTTGATAGCCGATGTACTGGGCCAAAGCGAATAGAATACCGTACTGATTGTTGATCCGATCTGTAGGATCGAAAATGTTTTTGCCTTCCAACAGCTCGAGTATCTGATACCGTAAGCAGGATTCAATTTTCAAAAAGATAAGCAATTTACCATGACCCCAATTGACCAATATTGACCGGAAAACCCCAAGGGAGTTTCAACAGCACTTCTGGTGCACGATATAGATCAGACACCCACCAATCCGGATTGCCAGGTTCCGAGGGTCGCATCTGCTCAAAGTCCGTAAGAATGGGGATCTTTGAGAACTCCAAGATGGTAACCCGAGACTGATATACAGGGCCTTCATGACTTATGATGACCGATATGCTGGGATCTTCAGATTCCTGCTCCTCAACATCTTTCAGGATGATGTAATCTTCAATCTCCATCAATACATTTTGCAGTGAAATATCGATATGGATGGCTCTACATGTTGCATGAAGCTCTTTACGGAGAACAGTGACGGCTATATAAAAGACCTGACGAGAAGTTATGTCAATATAGCATTGGGGAGTGATTCTTGCAGAGTGCGAAGTGCGAAAACCAGGTCCCTGTGGTTTCATGACCACACAGTAATATGGGATTCCGAGGGACCGTTGATTGATGTCTCGAGCAAGACGTGTAAAATCCAGTCTCGGGTGGTCAGCCTTTCGGGCAAATTTGCCCAAGAGTTGTAGCATAGCGATTTCATTGAGAGCATGGATGTATTGCTTCAAACAGTCATCCCAGTCAAGCCAAACAGTAGAATATGCCCCATAACCGAACTTTGCAATGGCACGATACCGATTCTTTGATTTGGGTGCCGATTCTCACCGGATAGTATTGCTTACGGCGATATAATGGGAGAGATTGTTCACCGGTCCCATGGACGAGTGCTATATTGCCGCTGTATCTGGAAGAATCTGCGTATGGGAGAGTGTAGGGAGGGAGATAGGAAACGCATCTCAGCCGTTGATGCAAGCAATGCGGATGGATAGCGGACTTATGCAACCTATCCATGTATAATATCTCTGACTATGCACTTATGAGTAATTATGCAGTCTATGTCGATCAGATAAGATTATCTCGCGCTCTCCTCTTTCTCTCATCTCCACTGCTATTCATGGCCGTTATCCTCGCCATGTGGATTCTGTGGCTCTCTCTTGTACCTGCAGTCCTCTGTGAATATATTCCCCTCGGCCAGCGCTGCGTCGCTGCTGTCTTCACGGCCTACAATTATCTCACCTTCACCGGTCCCGCCGGTTTCTGGGACTCGCGATGTCAGAATCCATTGAAAGTCACCTCCATCTACGCCGCATCCGGTATATATTGTGACCCTGATGAACAAACTGCCGGATTTGCTCTGTTCGCGGCATACTGCCACCAGTTCGGTCGGACCGATCTCCTCCCCCGCGATGCGCTGGCCGAGAATTTGACGGATGATGCGATTAAGCAGATGAATCTGGTGGAATATGGCGTGATTCCGAAGCATGAGCCCCTCTATGTGCCGGTGCTGATTTCGCAGGAATACTTCAAACGGACGTATCGCACCATCGAGGACATGCAATTCGTGAGTGGGAGGCATTGGGCGTATGGACTGGCGTGCTATATATATTGGGCGGGCATCCTGGTGATTGGCATTATATATCGAGTGTTTCAACACTTCTGGGGGAATAGACGATTACCAGGACAGCCATGGACGTTTGTTCATGCTGTCTATCATCTCTTACGAACATATCTGGTCGTTCCGATCCCCCGACGGCTTTTCTGGTTCACGCCTACACCCATCAACGGCGTCGTCCTCAGTTTGTTCTGGATACTCAACATTGTCTTATCATCCGTCAGCTATCCGACCTTTGAGGGGAATCTTTAGTAAGTGCCTAATGCCCTATTTATGACAGTTGCTTATATATACAGCTGGCCCCCGATATATAAACAATATCTACGCTATGTAGCCGACCGTACTGGAATCCTCTCGTTTGCCAACCTGCCACTACTCTGGATATTTGCTGGACGGAATAACATCTTCCTTTGGGCTACTGGGTGGAGCTTCGCGACGTTCAATATACTCCATCGCCATGTTGCCATCATTTCTACGGTGCAGGCTGTTGTCCATACTCTACTTTACGTCGCCATGTTCATAGATGGTATGGCTCGTAGACACATTCTTTCCATATGGGAATACTGACAGCGTAGGCGGTTCTTTTTTAAAGAAGATGCAGCGACCGTATCTACTCTGGGGCACTCTGGTAAGTACCATCCTCATCTGCCGTCTATAGCTGACCAGTAGACCATGACGGTAATGCTGCTCCTCTTGCCCATGTCGCTCGCATGGGTCCGTCATCGAGCATACGAACTATTCCTAATTATCCATATTGGTTTTTCGATCATTGCCTTGGTTGGCTGCTTCTAGTATGTCTGTTCCGTCTCTTCCGTCTCTTCCGTCCACAAGCGCTGACAACTCAATCCCTTCTTAGTCACACTATTATTTTCGAGGATCTGGAATATTGGCAATGGTTGTGGCCAGCTGTAGCCATTTGGTCTGCCGATCGCTTCCTTCGTCTGGTACGTTTGGTATATTGCAACCTGCATGTCAAGATTAATCTCGAGAACCGCGTTCAGAGCACGCGCAGCTGGGCCATATACGATGAGACTAGCAATGTGGTGAGGTTACAATTGAAGCCAGGGTGCTTGCTGAGACCAGCTGCGGGCCAGTACTATTTTCTCTACCAGCCATTTCGTCTTACTGGCTGGGAGAGCCACCCATTCACCATGGGTGCTTGGTCGTATGGGTCGGTGTCTGGGCCAGAATCGTCGACAAGCAAGGCAACATCCGTCGACGTAGCCCAGGTCCCTCTCTTGTCAGATTCCTCCTCTGGTTCGGAACGTGACGAGACAACATCTGGCCCTGCAGCGACTCCACACGACCTGCAATTAACATTCTGGATCCGGCCCTACGATGGCTGGACGCGCCAATTGCGCGAAGAATGTCTTCGCTCTGCCGATCGCAGGACGACTGCAACGATCCTACTGGAGGGCCCTTACGGGCATACGTTTCCAATCTGGAATTATGAATCCGTCATGTTTGTGGTCGGCGGTACGGGAATCGCCGCTGCCGTACCGTACATCCAGGAACATTTCCGTCGTTCCGCATCTAGCAATACTCGAACACAAGGGATACACTTGGTCTGGACAAGTCGACAGTCTTCATTCATCACAGACATCACCACTCGAGAATTGCGACCGGCCTTGGCTCGCGACGATATACGACTGTCTTTTTACGTAACAAACGCAAATGGCATTGGCCCTTCCGGAGATGATCTCTTCGGTCTAGAGATAGAGTTAATCGCGGGGCGACCGGATCTGGCATCACTGGTTACTCAACATGTCCACGAGGCGCGATTGACCGATTGCTCGGCGGCTGTGGTAGTATGCGGTCCGCGGGGGATGGCGAACGAGACACGGACCGGTGTGCATGCAAGGCTGCAGCAAGGGTATCAAGTCGAATACGTGGAGGAGTCCTTCAGCTGGTAATTGATGAACTTGCATTCTTTTTTTGTTCTGCTTATGCATGTACCATTTGTGCATTGTGCATGCCCCTACTCCGTGCATACCCCGTGCATGTACACGAAGGCGATATACACCGTAGACAAAGAACGGATTCCGAAACTCCCGACTAACCAGAAATTGACAAATTACCACCGTACTATGGAATCAGCGCTATTGAATAGAGAAAAAGCAATTCCTTTCTTCGGGCGATATCACCCAAACCATCAACCATCTGTCATGTACTCTGTTTTAACGATTCGGGCGATGCAACCTTCCTAGAGGGGCAAAAACCGATGTTCCTGAATGTTCGTGCCCAAATTCCTTTTTCGTCGTGCCTTGGAATGCAGGGATAGCGAACATACTGCTGAACACCGATTGGATTTCCTTGCAGGGTGATATTGGTTCACTGGAATGCATCACAGTTGCACGCACTCCCTACAGCTGGACGAGGGATGTAACTGGACGAGGGATGCGACTCAACGAGGGATGCGACTCAACGCCCTTCATTCCGGAAGGGCATAGCATTCTGCTGCTCGAAGTGAGTCGTGCAGCCTTCAAGACCGTCTTTGAACTGCGGTCTGGGGTCAAGCGAAAAGGTATAAAGACCCTCGAATGTCCGGCTTCAATCTGTTCTTCATCACTCATCAATCCATCACTCTCAAAGCATCTCTCTTCACTCCAATTCTCTCTATTTTACCAACTTCAGTCTTTTAGACTTACAATCCAACCATCAAAATGAAGTTCTTCGCTGTTGCCGCTGCCTTCGCCGCCACCGCTGTTGCCCTTCCCAACGGTCAGGCTGGCCACAAGGACCCTCACCAGTTGACCTTGGAGCAGGCCCAGAACACCTGCGGTAAGGCTCAGGTCTCTTGCTGCAACAAGCAGATCAAGTCTGGCGACAGCTTCGAGAAGAACGAGGGCGTCCTCAACGGTGTCCTTAAGGGTCTCCTCGGCGACCGTGGTAGCCAGGGTCTTGCTCTCTTTGATCAGTGCTCCAAGCTTGATGTCTCCGCTCGTATGTTTTCTCCCGCATTCTCCTGATAACCTTGAAGACTAACAGTGTATCCAGTCATTGGTCTGAGCGACCTCCTTGGTAACGAACATTGCAACTCGAACATTGCCTGCTGTGATGCTACCAACGCTGAGGCTGTATGTGTTTTCTTCTCCCAATATTATCTTCTGTTGCTAACTCCAAACAGGAGGGTGGTCTCGTCAATGTTGCCCTTCCTTGCGTCCAGATTCAAGACCTCATCTAGATGGTTGCCTTATTCCTCGGGATGGTTTCCACTTGAGCATTCGCGTCCAGCCTCGACCGCGTTGCATGATTACTTTCGTTCGCTTTACTTGCGATTTTTGCAATAGTTGACTGCTGTACACTAGTACATCTAGTTAACAATTTAATTTGGCATTTTCAACCTTTCAGTAAACTTGGACGTCCTCACACTAGCTAGTATCTACCTCATTTAATGAGTAAATCTTGAGACCTGTTTATGTAGCGTATTTTCCGGTCATGTCCCGAGCACTCCCGTCTCTATGTTTTGGTTCCTCTTGTCATTAGGTTTATTGTTAGGAGTTTGCTCTCCGCTTAATTCGAGAAAGCGCGGGATTTCTACAATTCGGGGTGGACTAAGAATTGCTTGCACGCCATCGATGCACCAGATTTCGTCGTTACTCTTTCTTTGGTGTTGCAGTTGCGCATCAATTTTATTACAACGTGCTCGATTAAGTAGGCATGATAGTTTTACTTAGGTTGACAATTAGTAAATGGAATGATTTAGTCTGTCGAGGTGAATATATATCCGAGCGACGGACAACACAGTACCCCTTCCACTAAACGTACCGATAACTATCACAACACATCGATTCCACGGCTGACTCACTCGGAATCCCGAAAAGGTGCCATATTGTCCCATCTCCCGGTTATTTTGGAGTCCACTTCGGGTGTCTTTCCGGAATGTTCCAGTTAGCTAGACATAAGGCTGCTCCCGCCCATTTCCTGTAGACTGACTGCTGCTATATTTCAGTGCATGCATTCGGTTCCGGAACAAGATATCAAACCCACGAGATCTGCGAACGTGACCTGAGATGATCGGTGTTCTCCCTACAGTTACTTATACGTTACGATGATCGTAGATACATCAACTGTCGTCCACCCTGCCTGTTGTAAGGCACTTCTACTTTTCTCCCCGGATGAATGCTTACACTCTCATAGTTGGCCCGAATAGGCAGTTTATGCGACCCCGCACTTTCCTTGGGGCGTGGAGAAGGGCTTACGTCATTCGCCGAGGGAAACCCCGGCTTTCCTGTTTCGGAAATGCTTCTACCAGGGGTACACCGGACACCAAATACTGCATATCAATCGACTTCTTTATCCTCCGGAGTAACTTACAGTTGGTCAGCAATTTGCCTCCGCCGAGTGCCGCTGACTAACGGCTTGAACGAATATCCCCGGGGAACTCTGTATACCCACCCTTTTACCCCGGTCTGACCTCTCTCCCGTCCTCCGGGGGATATGACTTGGCCGATTTCCTGGTGCCATGCCCAGAATGCAAGTCTGCTTTATGGCTGCTATCACCTCAAGTTACGCGGAATGATTCCGCTCACGAAACCAGTACTCGCCAATCGTCGGCTACTCCGCCAATAATGCGTCCGATTATCAGCATTTTAGCCGAACTCGCCAGAACTCCTAACTCCCCATGGGGTGTCACTCCTAGGCGAGATGCGATTTAAGATGGCAGCCATGGGCCATACATTGAATTAAGAGACAGTACGCCAGAGTTCAACATGTCGAGCGATACAGGGCCGATTTCGACACCGACAGTTGAGAATCTCAAAAGGATCGGACCCAGGATCCTCGCTACACCTCGAAGATGTGATCAAGAATAATCTGGCTGAGCAACCAGCGCCTGCCGACGCGCCGTGCAACTGGCCCGGGTGGAAGAAGAACACGCAGATTGCCATGGTGGCTTTCCATTCCATGATGTCGACCTTCATGGCAGCAGGCATCGTCCCGGCATACGACATGATGGCTGAGATGTACGGAGTCAACATGTCTGAAATCAGCTACCTCACTTCAATTCAGATTCTCCTCCTGGGAGTATGCCCCTTCTTCTGGAAACCGCTGAGCTCCATCTACGGCCGCTATCCCATCATGTTGCTGTCCGTGTTTGGTAGCATGGTCTGCAATATCGGAGGTGTGTTCTGCACCACGTACGGAACCCAGATGGCTACTCGTGTGCTCACTGCCGTCCTCATCTCCCCTCCCATCGGTATTGGCAGCGGTATCGTCACAGAATTGTGTGAGCCAGACGAGCGCGCCCAGAAACTCGGTTGGTGGACGCTCATGACCACCATTGGTACCCCGGCCGGTCCATTTATCATGGGCTTTGTGATTGAACACATCGGTCTGCAGTGGATGTTTTGGATCTTCACTATTCTGAATTTCGCCCAGCTTGTCGCCTATATCGTCTTTGGTGACGAAACTATATACGTGTCTGCAGACGAAGGAGGAAACACCCCGACCAAGGCCAATAGCAGCTTCCTAACGCGACTGGTCCCCCGTCGCATCGACCCCCGCCCGCTCAAGCCGATTGAGTTCATTGAACCTATTTTCATGGCGCGCTATCCCCGCGTGTTGATTGCCGCCTGCGCCCACGCCGTCGCCTTCTGCTACGGAAACATCGCCATCGTCGTCGAGATGCCCGCAGCTTTTGGCCAAAAGTTCGATTTTGGTCCTCAGCAGATAGGTCTGCAGTACATCGCCATCATCATCGGTTGTGTCCTGGGCGAGCAGCTGAGTGGTCCGATGTCTGACTGGTGGCTCAAGTTCCTCCTTCGCAGACGTGGCCACACCTGTCCGGCCGACCGTCTGTGGGTTTCATATATTGGCTACAGCACCGTTATCGCCGGACTGTTGACCTGGGGCTTTCAATTACAGAAAGCGTCTGAAACATGGAATGTGACCCCTTGCGTGGGCGCGGCCATTGCCAGTTTCGGGAACCAGATGCTCACCACCATCCTGACTTCCTTCGCTGTCGATAGCTACAAGGATATGTCAACGACTGTCGGCGTTTTTGTTAACATCTGCCGACAGATTTACGGATTTGTATGTTCCCTGTCTCCGTTTTCTCTACGATAAATGCTAACTAATGACAGATCGGCCCGTTCTATTTCATTCCGTTGTTCGAAGCATTGGGCCTCGACGGTGCCGCTGGCGTATTTGTCACGATTATTGGTGCTTGCTCTCTGATTCCAATCATCTGTATACAATTCGTTGCTCTTCGGAAGGATAATAAAACTGTGTATTAGATTAGACTTAGAAACTTTTAGACATAGAATCATGTACTACCATCTATCACCTGCCTAAAGAATTTCGTCCCTGTATATCCTAAGATGGCGACCATATCCGCCGGACTGGCAACAACCCTGGGGACGTTTAATGGCACGGATATAACAAAAGACGACCCCTACTTGTGGGTCTCGCGTTCACGCGCCAAATCTTCCAGCCAGAAACAGCTCCCCATCCAGCTAGCAGCACTTCGTGGTACAGAAATCCAGCCCCAGGACTTGGAAGGAAATACCTCTCACGCCGGCGTATCGCCAGCCGCGACAACAATCTGCTTGTCCCAGAGGAACACGCCCGTCTATTAGAGTACCAGTTTGTGCTAAAGTGGATCTTAAGTCATGATATCTGCCAGGCATCCAGCTTGATAGTTGCACCGGGATAGCTCCAGCGTGACCAAGTTCGTTTCACCATGATGTACTCGGTGAGTAAAATGAGCCCTGTCTCCCGAAGCCGGGCGCCTTGGGCATATAGAGACTCCAAATACTGCCTGTTAGCTGATTCCCGCAAGCAGCTGTCAATCTACTTCAAACTCAATCGAAGCCCTAGCCGGATTCCCCAGCGCCTCGCTTCACGACATCTGCGTCGGTATGGTTCTTTGCAATCAGAAAAGTTAACCTCATTACGATGTCGACTTCCAAGGTCCCAATTTGGTCTTCCTCTCCCCAGAAGCGCCAAGCCGAGAACGGGGGATCATTCGGCCGCAGAAAGAGTTGGTCGAATGATGGCCGTGGTGGCATTCCTGTAGGTACTTTTGTCGATGATCGGATCCTGGCTCTGCTGATAAGAAGTTCATATCGTCATTTTCTTCGCTATTCTGTTGTTGATGTGCCATTTACTCATCTGTACTTTCTCGGATGTGGATTACGGAAATTCCGTTGCAATTCCGTCCTTAATTCCGGACGATCTTTGCAACGCCCAGTAGGACGGAAATCCTTCGTTTCTGAGAAATAGGATGATCCAACGGCTAAGTCGGCTCCCTATCCGGAGCGATGTCGTGATTTGGATACAAAAATGCCGTGAGGATTCAACGCTGTCAACATGGCACTCTCTCCGAATGCGCAGGAAACGCCTAAAATGGTAAATTCTAAGGATGTAGAGCTTTCTGCTTCTGTTGCTTCTATTTCTGCTCAAGATGATAGCTTCGAGGTAACGTTTGAGCCAGATGACTCTGATAATCCGAAGAATTGGCCGGTTTGGTATCGAACATTCATCGTGGCGACGGCTTCTTTTTCAACGACCTGCGTGTTAGTCCTCCAACTTGCTTTCTGCGCGACACGGCTAATACGCGCAGAGTTCTATATTCGACATCATACACCTCTGGAGTGCCCGGAATCCAAAAATCCTTCGACATCTCCGACCGTACGATCGCCCTCCTCGGCCTGACAACATACCTCCTCGGCTTAGCGCTAGGATGTCTAGTCCTGGCGCCATTATCAGAGATGTACGGTCGTCGGCCAATCTACGTCGTCACCAGCGCTCTTTATGCTGCATTGATTCTGCCCGTCGCGCTGGCGCCCAATTATGCCGCTGTGGTGGCTAGTCGGATATTCAGCGGGTTCTTTGGTAGTGCAACTGTCGCGAGTGCGCCGGGAACGGTTAACGATCTTATTAGTTCCAAGCATCGTGCGCTGGCGTTTAGCTTGTGGAGCTTAGGGGCTATGAATGGTCCGGTATTAGGTATGCGACAGACCCCCCGTGAAACCTATCTAGTACTGATGGTGTAGGTCCTATCATCGGCGGATTCGTCTACCAATACCTAGGATGGCGCTGGATCAACTGGATCGTCCTCATCTGCGCCGGCATTTCCTTTGTGGCCTTTTCCTTGTGCAAAGAGACTTATGCACCGGCAATTCTTCGAGCAAAACGAGAAAAGAAGCAAAAAGAAACAGGCGACAAACGATACTGGTGTCGATATGACAACCGCACCGATGGATGGCAGCTCATTCGCACAAACCTGACACGCCCGCTATCCATGGCCGTTCTCGAACCAATCTGTCTTTTCTGGAACCTCTACGTCGGCGTCATCTATGCCGTCCTCTTCCTCTGCTTTGTCGGGTATCCAATTGTTTTCCAAGAACAGCGCGGTTGGTCTCCAGGCCTCGCAGGGTTGGGATACGTGGGAATCGGTGTTGGCGTCATTTTAGCCGTCTTATCAGAACCGCTTGTCCGCAAGATGATACAAATGCATCGCCCCGATCCAGTCACAGGCCAAATCCCCCCAGAAGCAGCCGTCAGTCCTATCTGCATCGGAAGTATCCTGATTCCCATCGGTGAATTCTGGTTCTCCTGGACAGCCCGGCCGTCTATCCACTGGATCTGTCCAATTCTCGCAGGAGTGCCATTCGGCCTAGGAAATGGCCTCGTCTTCATTTACGCCACTACTTATCTCGCCAGTAGTTATACGATATACGCTGCATCAGCTCTGGCAGGGAACTCGGTGGTGCGATATGTTTTCGGAGGTGTCTTGCCGTTGGCCGGTTCCCAGATGTATCATCGCATGGGAGTAAATTGGGCTGGGACGATGCTGGCTTTAATTGAGGTAATCCTTATTCCAATTCCTTTCGTGTTTCATCGGTATGGGTGGAAAATTAGGCAGAAGAGTCCACTTATATCGAAGATATAAACTCGAGACTAGACGTAATATTTACTATTATTGAATATAACGAGCTATTCCCCCAGTCAGCATCTGTGATACATGATGGCCATGTAACGGTGATTTCATCCATTCACTGTCCAGAGCGTTTGTCAGATATCCAGTCTATTAACTCGCATTTCTGATTATTTCCATCGCTGCGTCTGAGATCGCTCACTCGCTATTTGACACCGTTACCAGCGAGCTTCCAAGTATATATGGGATTCTATCGCTTCTAGAATCCTATATCTGGACATGAAACACATGGCAAACCATCTCAACAAGGTAATCAACAATAGGGCCCTTTTTTTTGCCCCCTTTAATTTTACCTCCATGCCAAATATCTGGGTGGCAAATGTGCTATATGTATATCACCCGATACTATTCCAGACTCTCGCCGGAGTGGCCGATGCTAGGGTTCTTTATCACCTCCTGCAGGAAACTGAGTCTCAAAGTGAAGGTGCCTGCATTTCTTACGTTAGGAACATCTCACGAATATTGTCAGGTTCATACTTTAGATCCGCATCAGGGGATGTTTGCCATATGGGAGCGGTTTATAATAGTAGTTTCATGGTTAACGAACAGGGCTTCACAGTCCGGACTCAGAAAGTGCGGTATTAGTAGTAGGAAGAACACTTCTTACCTTCCAGCGCGGGTTACTTCTATTCAGGAGTAGGATATTCGACCCGCTGCATATAAGCTCACTGCTCCTGCAATTATGGCCAATAGTCTAGTACGGCGTACTACCCAAGTATACCTACTTACTTTGACAGCCACATCAGAACTCACTCAGTGCTCGGTGACGAGGCCCAAACGAACTCGAGAATGTCGCCATATTCACTTGCCCACTTTTCCAATAGAAGATGCAGCTCCCTCTGTTTTCCTGCTTCGGCGTACTCGATCGTATCTCCAATGATAAAGTGGCCCGGGTTTGTGATGCATCTCTTCTTCTATTCTGGGCTCCTATGTGCCAGACAACAATAGCAAGCAGCATGGCAAGAGCGCAATGAGGAGCCCAGCGGACTGTTGATCCAAGGATGTCCTTTGTAAATTCCATCTTGCAGAAAGAGGCTGGAACTAACCAGAGTAATGTAGTTAACACTGGGTATCTTGCTTGATTCTTGTGGACTCAGATAGCGAGCACACAGGTCCCTTTTTAACAGCAACTATACGGACTACAGTAGTTACTACTAGTATCTTCAACGGCTCCGCCACAACCGAGCTCCCCCCACCTCGTTTTTAGGCAAACAGCGGCATCAAGTCCACTCCTTTGCCTGACAGAGGGTAAGGAAGCGTATGTGTTCTCCAACCTTCTCTTCACCTTGGACTGCAGTGAAGATAACCGTTACTGGTTTGCAGCAAGCACTCGACAGAAAAGAGGGCGCATGCCGATGTATGACTAGAAAGAATATTCATTACTCCAATAGTTCTAAAGAATTTGGACAATCTCGCTAGAACTATATACAGTAAACCATATCCAAAAAAATAAAACTATACACAAATGCAGGACCAGCCTAACGCAACGAAGAAACAATCCCCTCAATCTCCTTTCCAATTTCACTCACAAACTCCTGCACCTCATCCTCGATCAAAAGACCACCTTCAACCCTCACACCAAATCCAATCGAATCCGTACGAGCATCAGGACCAATATCAATGTAAACGTTCGCATCAGGAATGTACGATGTATCCAAAGCAGCAACTGAAGTCGACGTCTCATCCACAGGAGGAAGAGGCTCCGATGGAATAAAGTCCGTTGGAACACCGATGCGGAGGGGCTCGAAGAGCTCGCCGTTGGTCTGGGGCTGTGCTTGCATCCAGAGGAGGTTGACCCAGGCATTGAAAAGGGGCGTTTGAGTGCCCTTGGTGCTGGCCCAGCGAGCGAGGATGTCGCGGAGAGAGCTCTGTTCGTAGCTGACGCGCTTGGCGAGGGAGGACTGAATTTCGCGGGCCTTCATCATTCCAGTGCTCGACTGTTCTGCGTTGGAGACGACGAACGGAGTAACGTTTAGGCAAGGTCCGGAAAGACGCTCGATATTGGCGAAGGAGGCGGATCGTCCGGTCTGGTATAATCCCATGGTCGGGCTATCGACACCAGTCAATCGAGCCAGGCAACGCGACACGGCGAGCAAAACAACACTCTGAAGACCGAGTCCTGAAGAGCGGCAGGCGTTCTCCATCTCCGCTAGGTTCTTGACCTTCTCCCACGCACCGACGAACAGCTGCTCAGCGGGTCCGGAAGCTTGGCCACCCTTAATCAAGGTCGGGGCGCTGGAACCGACAACTGACGACCAGTAAGTCGACTCATCGAGGCCACGAATAGAGCGCACCGAGTAGTCGACAAACGACGGGAAGTTGGGATTGGTATCAGGCGCTTCTCCGCGGTAGAGCTTGGCGAGTTCAGCAACAAACATTGGCATTGTCCAGGCATCGTAGGCAGCGTGGTTTATCAAGACTTGAATCCCATCGCGGTCGTCGGCCTTCAGGAGGCGGAGGCGGACAGGCGGAACGGACAAGGAGGACGGGTGCAGCCCTTCTTCTTTCGCTTGTTCCTTGGCAGCTTCGCTGACGGTAAGAGGAGTATTGATGACCTTGAAGGTGTCGTTATCGGCATGCTTCATGACGACTTGGTAAGCGTCGGATGGAGAAGTGACGGCGAAGCAGGTTCTCAGAATCGGGTGCCGTTGACGGAGCTGGAGCCAGGCCTTCTCAAGTTGCGCCTCGTCGATACGTTCATTGCTGGAGTACGACCAGGCAGGTTCAAACAGAGTTCTGTTGGACTTGATCCAGCTGGCCAAGTGATACACCTGTCCACCGAGACAAGGAAGAATGGTCTCGACCGCATCCGTCTGCAATCCAAGTTGCCCAAGCACTGCAGACTTGACGCGGTCGTAGTCACGTAGAAGCGGGCCTTGCGTCTGCGCGTTTGATGTGGAGGTTGGCTGGATACGCTGGCTGATACCACGGAGCGTGTTTCCTTGCAAGATGTCGGCGACACCGGCCTTCAGGCCCTTCGAGCGACAGATCGAGGCAATGCGAATTGCGGAAAGAGAGTCCAGGCCAATGTTGAAGATGCTCGTGTCGGGAGCGATATCGTCAATGGGAACACCAGCTGCCTTGGCAAGGATTTCTTGAACAAGGCCCTCGTGAGCAGGGACGCTAGACGTCTCTCGTTGCTCGACCTCGGGGGTCTTCACCTTCTCCAGAGAAAGTTGAAGCGGCAACTCTCCCAGGCGATCGGGAATGACGGTCGCGCATCGGGTCGGGTGCTCAACGATGTCCTGGAAAACGGAGCTGAACAACTCAAGCGCTTCGTCGAGCTTGGAATGCGACAGATATTCGCCATTGCAAGTAGCTCTGGCCACGATTCCGTCACGAGCGTGGTCGATCTCGATGTTGATCTTGTGTTCAGCTTGCGCTGCGTAGTCGTCGGCGTTGTAGGGCGTCCAAATTCCCTGTCCGTGAAGCACAGAGGTATCGATATCGGCACTCTTCTGGAAGACGAAGAGAGTGTCGAAGAGCGAAGCAGACTTCAAACCGTCAATCTGTCTCAAGCGGTTCTGGACGGTTCGCAGAGGAGCGTGCTGGTAAACTTGAGAGTCAGTGGTTAGTTGCTGAAGACGACGAGCCATAGCCTTATTGCTCAAGAGCTTGGGCTCGAAGGTTACTCGCTGAGCAACGGTGTTGAATAGAGGACCGATCGTCTTTTCCGCTCCGGGTGTTGGCAGAGAACGTCCGGCGAGAACCTGTCCGAAGACAACGTCTCGCTTGCCAAGAAGATGCGTCAAGACCTTGGCGTATGCCAGAAGCGACACACTTTGAACGGTAACCTCCATCGCTTTGCATGCTTCGATTATGTTGACGATGTCAAGACCAACGCGACGTTCAGACATGAACATCTGGTCTTGGGATTCGGTCAGGGGCAGGCGAGGAAGCTCAGTAACTTCATAGCCAACGAGTTTCTGGGTCCAGTATTCGGTCGCCTGCTCCTGGCTATTGAGAACGAAGTTGACGGTGTCGGAGAACTGCGGTCGCTCGGAAATAACGTCCTCCTGGTAGGCTCTGGCAAGGTCCTCGAAGATGAACGGCAACGAGGCACCATCGTAAAGCGCGTGGTGCATAACAATCACAAGAAGCTTGTCGGTAGGACGAGTAACCAAAACGGATCGGATTGGGGGCACCGCAAAGGATGTCTCCTTGTCGAAACGGAACATCGAGGAAATCTCGGACAAGGGGTCGATGGTGGAGGGAAGAGTGATCTCGTGCCAGTTCAGAGCAGGGCTAGTGTGCACGGCTCCAACCCAGGCATAGTCGAGCTCCTCAATAGAGTGAAACGAAGTCCGGAGAATGTCGTTCGCTTGGATGATCCGACTAATCGATTCCTTGAGTCGGGGAATGTCCAAATCATCGGCAAGACGAACGGGGTGTGGGTGGGTGTAGACAGCACCGGCAGAGCCGAGGGTCCCGGTGATCATAGAGGACTGCAATGGCGTGCAGGAGAACATGGCAGAAATGGAGTCGTTAGGTCCGAGAACAGGTACGTGAGACTGGTAAGTATTGATGTCGACGGACGGAGCTGCAGAATTGTCTTCCTCTTTCGCCTCCTGCGAGCAAAGCTTAGCAGCCAGCGCACCCACGCAAGAGAAACGCATGACGTCCGACGAGGAAGCGTTGAATCCGGCATCACGCAGGTTGCGAGAGAATTGGATGGCGGTCACTGAATCGATACCAAGGGCCAAGAAAGAGGCCCCCTTAGAAACAGCCGACTTGTCGAGACCGCAGAAGCTGGCAACCATGTCCTGGATCTGCAATTCTTCAGCGGACCAGGCGGTCTCATCCCATTTGACGGAGGCAGCCGACAAAGAAACGGTCTGAGGCTGCGAAAGGTTGAAGTTCTCCAACGAGACATTTTCTCCAGCAACGACACTCGACAAGACAACATCCATCTTCTCGAGAAATTCCTCCGCGCTGTAAGTAGCACTGAAAGACTTCGAGAAGCGGCAGTTGAGGTGGACAACGTCTGCTGCCGAATCGGCCTCAGCCTCAACGGCGAACGGGTAGTCGGCGGGCATATGGCTTTCAAGCTCGCTCCAGAAGTCATACTTGGACGGGCTCGTGCTTCGGATGAACGAGAACAGGCAGTCGAAAAGAGGAGTCTCGGACTTGAGCCAGCGTTGAATATGACGGAGGGAAGTGTGCTGGAATTCGAGAGACTTGACGGCCGATTTCTGGACGGTCGCGACAATTTCGTTGACGGTGGTCAGGCCGGCAGTGTCGAGACGACCGGGGATTGTCGTTATGCAGGGAAGAAGAACGGAATCAGCGCCCGGCACCGACACTGCCCTACCGGACAGCACAGTACCATAAGTAACATCACCAGCGTCCACCAGGTCAGCCAAAAGAAGACCAAAGATAGCCTGCACGAGGGAAGGCACAGTCGTCTTGAGAGCTGCCGAGCAGCGCTCCAAGTGCGATAGCTTGCTCCGGAGCGACCGGTGAACGTTGGATGTCTCCATAACAACCGAACCCGGCCGGAAGAGGGTGGGATGGCAACCAGCGAGCGCAGTCGTCCAGTGCTGCTTGGCCTTCTCCAAGTCCTGAGAGTAGACGTGCTCAATAAAAGCAGACGGTGAGCCTCTCTCAGGAACCGAGTCGTTGGCGTAACGGGCTGCAACCTCTTCAATCAGCAGTGAGAATGATTCACCATCGTAGAGAGCATGGTGGATCGAAATATCGAGGAGCAGAGGCTGCTTCGTAGTGGAAGACTTGATGAGAACAAATCGCACGGGCGGAACCGCGGAAATGTTGGAGATGATGTCCTGGGAGAGCGATTCTTGCTGCGCGTTGAGAACTGCAACAGCCTCGTCCAGGTTGCCGGCTTCCTCTTCCTCCCAGCGAATTTTATACGAGTCCGCGGAGAAGAGAACCTGCACCATCTCCTGCTCCAGAGCAGCGAACGCAGTACGCAGGATTTCATTGTCGATAGCAGCAGTCTGCCAGGCGTTCTTCAGCTGGTCAGCACCGACAGACTCCGCGAGCTGCAAAACAATGTGGTTGACGTAAAGCTGGCGCCCTTCACTGTTGATCGATCGGGCAACCAGACCTTCTTGCAGGGGCAGACATGGGCGGACAGAAGCCACACGAGACAAGTCGACTGATTCGGGTGCATTCTGGCGGAACTGGGCATCCATAGCTTCGAGCTTCTGGCGCAGCTCGGCAGTGGCAGCGTCGCTGTCAGCCTTGTTCGTGCTTCTCGGTAAGCGTGCGAGCTGCTCAACGACAGGGTTGCTCATAACACGGGCGACAGAAGCATCGTAGCCAATGTTGCGAAGCTTGATGGAAAGGTTGATAGCGCTCAAACTGTCGATACCAACTTCGAAAATATTGGTCATGGGTCCGATGATAGAAGAATCTGTCGAGACAACGGTGCAGATTTGATTAACAACAACCTGCTCGTCGCTGTTGAGAGGGCGGTCGGCGAAAGCAGTTCCATCAACGGCTCCAGCATTGTTTCCTCGTAGCACAGCAGGGAGCGGTAGGTTGGCGAAGATGGCGTGGAGCGGCTTCATGTCGACCTTTCCGGACATAGCGGCAAGGGGAATGAAGGTAACAGGCAGAACTATCTCCGGAACCATGTAAGACGGCACCTTCTTCGCGCAAGCTTCCTGAAGTTCCTTGCCGAGGGTTGCGACGTCCGATTGAAGGAGAGTGACCTCGTAGCCCTTCTCGCCCAGTCCAGCCTTCGATCTAGATTTGACGGAGTTCGAGCGGGAGACGAAGGAGATGAGCTGCACCCTCGAGAGACTTGGATGCTGAACAACCGTCGTAGCGACATCGATGTTAATGGTCGAAGATGCACGTAGGACCTCCGAAACCTCGCCAAGTTCCAAACGCTGACCACGGATCTTTGTCTGGTCGTCACCACGTCCGAGATATTCCACGGAGTCATCGGGCATCAAACGACCAATATCACCAGTCCTGTACATCTTTTCACCGTTAGGACCAACAGCATATCCCTTAGCGTCAGGACGGTTCAGGTAGCCCCGGCCAACAATGTCTCCCGAGAAGCACAGTTCACCAGTCTGACCGCGGAGAGCATAGGTCATGGTGCCAGGGATGAAGACGTGACCAGTACAGGCAGTCAGCGGGGGTCCGATGTTGCGGAGGTTGGTATCCGGCTTGACGTGGGCGAAGGTACAGCCAATGGTCACCTCAGTGGGACCGTAGGCATTGGCGAGGGCAACATTTGGCGAGAGACCCCAGGTATCCAAGACCTTTTGCGAGATCTTCTCACCTCCGACACTGAGGTAGACCATGCTAGGACAATCCTCAGGGAGGGTGTTGGTCTGGTCAAGGACAGATGGGACAAGACTACCGTGCGTGATCTCCCACTTTGACATGGTCAATTGCAAGTTGTCCAGGAGCATCATTCTAGGACCGGTCACGGTCGCCATTCCGTGGCGCCATGGGAAGAACATCTCCACGATGTGAGGGTCGAAGGCGCGACTGGCTTGGGCAATCCATCTACCCTTTCCACCGAGGTTCATGGTCTCGGGAGAGATATCACAGATGAACTCGGAGAGTGACTCGATGAACGACGAGAGGTTGCCACGGGTGATCATGACACCCTTGGGCTTGCCGGTCGAACCGGATGTGTAGAGCAGGTAGGACAGGTCGTCGGGGTGGGATTTATAGTCTGTGTCATCAGATGACATCGACGCCACAGTCTCTTGGAAGGATGGGTCATCGATACAGATCACACGGCAGGACTCGGGCACATCAGCGAAGGTCGCAGCAAAAGACGACTCGGTAAAGACGATTGGTGATTCACCATCCTCAACCAAGAACGCCTTGCGATCGTTGGGAAGGTTCTCATCGATGGGAAGGTAGGCGTTGCCAGACTTGTAGATACCAATGGTGACGGGGTACGAAGCAATGTTGCGGCCGGCACAAATGGCAATCATTCGGTTCCTGTGGCCCTGAGATGCGATAAACGCAGCCACTCGGTTCGCAGCGGCATTGAGTTCACCGAAAGACATGCCCTCCTTCTCGATGCCATCTTCGCTAATGGCCGTGGCCGCCTCGACGGCGGTCCAGTCGGGGTTGGTTTTGGCGTACTGCTCCAGCCAATGTGTCGGACTGAGGTTGACCGAGTCCTTGACCTCCTGGCTCACCACCTGGTTTGAAACAGCGAGCAAGTCCCTCGGAAAATGTTGCACAAGTTGCGTGACCGGCTCGTCAGGATGGGCGATCATTGCACTGACAAAGGCGTCGATCTGGCGAGCGAAAATCGACAACTGCTCTTCGCTGACGATCGCGTTGTCGGCAGATGCTTCGACCATGAGAGCACCATCCGGTCGTTGGAAGACGTTGACGGCCATGGGATGTTCGACGTGCAAACCGATTGGGTCCTCGATGGCGTTCCAGATATCAAGTCCAGAAGTGTCGTCGCCCGGCTGCTGGTCTGTGATGTGGAAGGTGAAAATGGCGGGATACAAAGGCTCGCCACGAGCCCGCTTGAGCATCTTCCGGACCTCGCGTGCATGGATATGGCGATGCTTCCACGACTGGACGGAGATTCGGTGCTGGTCGGCAAGGAGTTCACGTGCTGTTCCCTGTGGGTGGAAAGGAACGGGAACAACCGAAAGGAGTGGACCGATGCAGTTCTCGAGAGCCGCGTCCAAGACACGGTCAGAAAGGGTTTCGGCCAATACAGCGGCTGGTGTTCCGAAGTACGCCAAACAGACACAACCCCATGCAGCACGAATAATCGAAGCAATGGAGGAAACGCCAAGTTGGTTAGCAGCGGACTGAAGCTTGCCAACTGGCTCGGTCAGCAGAATCTGCCCGGTGATAAACTTGTGCTCCGGCTCAGTGCCAGGAGCGACACGCTTTCCAGTCAGGTCTGGCCAGACTGGTGCTTCGATCTGAGAGAACTTCTCGAGCTCAGTCTGCCAGAACTCCCGAGTCTCTGCGCTTCGCTGTTCAGTTGGGAGAACAACGGAGAGAGCATCACGCATATGGTTCCGAGAAGGAGGCTTGTAGCTGTAGGCCGATCGGACATCGTCCATGATGAACTCGAGAGACGGGCCGTCATAGATAGAGTGGTGGACGGTGAAGACCATGATGCGCTCGCTGCCCTTGTCCAAGATCGTAACGGCCCAAGGCGGGTTTCTGAAGTAGTTCGCCTGGTGCTTGCTCATGACTGCCTCGAGACGAGTGTCAAGAGTTTCCCTCCAATCCGCATCGGTGCACTCAGCACTCTCCCAGTCGACAAAAGGGTACGTGTAGAGCAGCTGCAAGAGAGAGAAATCGAGATTGTCTTGGACATTGCCGTTGCTGATTTCAGCGACAGGAACGAAACCAGTTCGTAAGGCCTCGGCCTTCTGGCTGACAGCGAACCAAGCTTGCCTGAGGCGGGTGAGGTCGACGGCCGAGTCAAGCAAGACGAAATGGTTGCTCCAGTACATGTTGTAAGTACCCATGGTTTCACTCAGCAAGCTCTCCTGGATCGTAGTAGCCTTGACGACGGACAGCTCATCCTTGACCTTGGATTTGACCGATCCGATCCAACGCTGGTTGAATTCCTCCACGTCGAATGCATCAATGACGACTCCGCTGACATCAGTCGAGGTAGAGGCCAAGTTGACAAGGTCCTGGACAGTAACACAGTGGAGCACATCGACAACGGAAAGGCGATATCCACCCTCATTGAGTCGGGAAGCGAGACGAATGGCGTGGATCGAGTCGATACCAAGACTTCCAAGTCTGCTGGTCCTCGTAATGATCGAGGTCGAAATGTTAGCAAGAGCGGAGATGGTCTCGACAATCTGGGACACAGTAGTAGCGTTGTCTTGGCCGTCAACCATGTCGTCAGTCAAACCGTTCCCGGGGTTCATTCTGGTCTCCCAGTCTTCGATATCGACGGAAGCATATGCAGCCTGCAATGCACGACGATCAGTTTTGGCTGACTGAGTTCTGGGGATGCTGCCGACAACGAGGTAAACAGACGGGATCATGTGGTCAGGAAGGACCGACTGGGCCTGATCGCTAGCAGCACGGGCAATCTCGACTGCAACATCGCTGAGCAACAACAGATCCTTGTCATATTCAGAGACGGCTCCAGGAGCGGAGAGGAACGCAGCAACCACCTTGGCCGGTCTATCAGGGCGGTTGATGATGCAAGTCTCGATGTTTTCGACGAGTGGGTGGCATTCGCCAAGTGAGTAACTGATCTCACTCAGCTCGACACGAATACCACCCAGCTTGACAAGGTCGTCGACACGGTTGATGTACTCAAGTGAGCCATCAGCAAGCATCCGGACCAAGTCACCGGTGTAGTACACTTTCTGAGAAGCCTCCTCGTTCCAGACGTACTTGGCGTGGGTGACATCGTCCTGGTTCAGGTAACCGGGGGAAAGCTGGGGACCACCCAGGGCGAGTTCACCGACGGCGTTCTTCATCACCTGCTTCTGGTTGCGAGTGACAAAGACGGAAACGGTGTCGAGGGGCCAACCGATGTTGGCACTCTTGATGTTCTTCGACTCGTTGCCGAATTCGCGGAGGGTCGAGACGACGGTGGCTTCGGCGGGACCGTACGTGTTGTATGCGCGCATGTCCGTGCCCCAGTCATCGGCAACGGGCTGCGTCAACTTTTCACCAATCATGGTGATGACCTCGAGGGTCTTACAGGTCTTTCGGGAGACGCCAGCGGAGAAGGCAGGGGTCAAGTGGGCGTGGGTTGCGTTGGTGATGTTTGCAAGCTGGGAGAAAGAGCCAAGCATGATCTCGCGCGATGCGGAAATGAGGACACCTCCGATACCCCAAGTGTAGAAAATATCTTGCACAGACACATCGAAGGTGTAGGCGGAGAACTGCAAGCATCGAACCACGCCGCCAGCGACGTTCGTCGGGACACCCTTCTGCAGAGATCGCATACTCGACACACCAGCGGAATGTGTAATGGGCACACCCTTGGGGGCACCAGTCGTACCACTGGTCCAAATCAAATAAGCCATGTCACTGGGGCTCGCCCTCTGAGGGACCTCCTCGATTGCAGGAGTATCGACCGGCTCCTTTCCGGAGAGAGGGCTGACATCGACCACATCGACACCAGCAGGGATGGCATCTGCGGGCTGGACACCGTCCGCACTGGAGACGAGGAGCACCTTTGACTCAGTACGTGCGACGAGATCGTGGCGACGCTGCGCAGGTGAGAAAGTATCGATAGGACACCAGGCACCACCAGCCTTGAGAATACCCAAGATAGCGACATAGAGGGCAGGGCTCTTTTCAATGCAGATCGGGACAGCCTTGTTGGTAAGCGGACCGTAGACATCTACCAAGTTCTGAGCGAGAAGAGCAGCACGCGCGTCCATCTCCGCGTACGTCCAAGCGAGGTTGAGCGGGCTGTTCTCGTTTTCGAGGTCACCCTTGAATATCAGTGCCAGATCTTCCGGGTTGGTTCGCGCATGCTCCTCGAACTGAGTATGAATCAGAGTCGTCTGGGAAGCCTCGGTGATCGCGGCATCAGGGTTGCAAGTGGACTTCAGGCCGGCCTGAGTGTTCGACGGAGCAGTCAGAAAGTCCTCATCCGGTCTCTCAAGGACGAAGGCGACAATGTCATCCAACTGTCTCAGCATCATCTCAGCGGCGTCGCGGTCGAGCTGCGCATGGTTGAAACTGGCTCGCAAGGTGAGGCTCGAGTCCACATCGGGCCAGACCTCGACCATCACCGCAAAGTCGTTGGCCATGGGCGGGTGATTTATGGAGGTCCAGAGGCTGCTCTCGCTAGAGCCGGCATTGAAGTCTTGGTACGCAAGGAGGGTGTCGTACGGCAGCTTGCCATCGGCTGTGACCAAGGCTCCCAGGCGAGGCTGCAAGTGGGAGAGTGTCTTGGCATTGAAAGAGGTCAAATGGCGCGCGACGGACTGGTTAGTCCAGAATTCACCCTCCTTCGAAATTTGGTTGAGGGAGAGTCGAACGGGAACAGTAGTGAAAGTGGGTCCAATACAAGCCTCGGACTCCGGATCAAGTCTGCCAGACACAACACTACCAATCACGACATCAAGGTCAGGGTTTCCGGTGTAGGCCAGCAGAACAGAAGCCCAAGCAGCCTGAAGCACGGACAGAGGAGTCGATCCGCTCTTCCGGGAGAGCTTCTTCAGGTCGTCGTAGCCAGTCCGGGCGGTAATTTCCACAGCGTCCGTCTTCTTGGCGCTGGGTGGACGAAAAGGGGTGACAGACGGGAAACCAACGGGCGAGTAGTTGTCCAAGTGCTGCTGCCAGAAAGCCGCCGTCTCAGCATGATCAGCTTGGAAGTGGTGCTTGACGATATACTCAAGGGAAGTCCGCTGGACGAGGGGCTTCCCTTCGTAAGCACAAGAGACATCTTCGAGCAGGAGCTGCAATGAGCCACCGTCGAAGATACCGTGGAACATGCTC
This sequence comes from Aspergillus intermedius, assembly GCA_039880815.1. Taxonomy (NCBI): domain Eukaryota; kingdom Fungi; phylum Ascomycota; class Eurotiomycetes; order Eurotiales; family Aspergillaceae; genus Aspergillus; species Aspergillus intermedius. Next base: position 36,082 of record JBDODA010000061.1, on the reverse strand, counting down.
ATGATGAATGTGCATTTCTCCGGGGTCTGGATAACCGATATGGCCCACGGAGGAGTGCTCAGGCTGATGGTGTTCTCCGCGTGTCGCAGAACAGTCTGCATCGTTTCCTCCTCCGAAGACCCTTCCGAGACATTGTAAAGGTTCCAGTGCTGCTCGGAAGAGGCACCGGAAACCATGATACACTGCGCAAACGGGGCCATATCGTCGTCGAGCCAGCAGAATGCCGTACGGAAAGAGTCGTAGCTCTGGATCACGGTATCCCAAGCATTCTTGACACGTTCAACATCCACGCCGGTTTCAAGTGGAAGCACCGAGTGGTAGATATAGGAACGCCTCTCGAAGGTCTTGTCGGAACTGCTTCGCAGAAAACTGGCGAGCATACCAGACTGAGTCGCGGTAGTAGGCAAAACCTTTTCGATCTGGTCGGCGCTGAGTCCAAGCCTCTCCGCACATGTCGAAAGGTTTTTGGCGTTGAAATCAACGAGACGCTGCTGGAGCTGGTTGTCCTTCTCTTTCTGTGCTTGAGCGCCAGTAAAGCTTTCCGATCGAACTTGCGAGACAATCGAAATAAGCGCTCTAGGCGTCTCAGCTTTGAGGATGTCTCCCACAGAGAGACCAGTGATCGAGTTGTCTCTCAGTTTCTGGAGCAAACGCATGGCTCCAAGACTGTCCACACCCAGGGAGTAAAGGCTTGCATCCGGTTTAATGGCGGAGGTTTCCTCATGAGTCGCCTCGACGAGAAGGGAAATTAAAAGCTGCTGCAATGACAACGAATCTGAATCAGCCGGAACATCCCAGTCAGTCAAGTCACCAATGAGATCGGCAGCCCGCGGAGGAGAAATGATCTCAATATCGCTGCTACCTTGTTGCAATTTCGCAGAAATGGCCTTGCGGTCCACCTTGCCAGAGCTGGACCGCGGCAGCGCGTTGAAGAAAGCATAAATAGAGGGACACATGTAGTCGGAAAGATGGCGATGGGTGTTTTCGTGGGCTTGCCGCACAATGGTCTGTCTGTCAGACTCGCTGTCGGTGACGAGACATGCGGCAATCTGCTCGCTACCCTGCGTCTGCTGATCGCGCTTGGAGACAATGGCAACAACCTCCGTTACCCCGCTGACAGTAGCGAGAACCGACTCGATTTCACCAAGTTCAAGTCGACGACCGCTAACCTTGACCTGGTCAGAGGTGATACGGCCAAGGAATTCGAGGACTTCACGGCCGGATTCGTCCCAGACGATACGGGCCATGTCGCCAGTGCGGTACACGTATCCAAATTCCGGACTGTAAACGAACGCCTTGGCAGTTTCCGTTGGACGGTTCAGGTAGCCCTTGCTAACCTGGGGTCCACCAATGGCCAGCTCACCAGCGAGGCCTGCAGGGACGGCCTTAGGGAGATAGCTATCCTGGTCGAGGACAAGCATGGAACAGGTTGGCAAAGCCTCTCCAATGATCGAGCCACGGACGGAGTAGTCCACTGGACCAAGGAATGTGCAGTTGATGGCGCCCTCTGTCGGACCGTAGGCGTTGACGAGCATTCTCGACTCATCCGTGGCAAAGTTGTCAATGACAGTCCGGTTGAGTTTCTCACCCATAGTCCAAAGAGACTCCAAGGTGGTAAGGCGCGAAGGACGCAACAAGGCCGCCAAACTGGGCGTGGCCATCATGATGGTGGCTCTCGCCTCGTTGATTGTGCCCTCGAGGTCGGTCAGGGTAAGGTTGCGGTTGGCGGAGCACAGAGTAGCGCCGCTACTCAAGGTGACGAAAATCTCCATCAGGGAAGGGTCGAATGTCGGAGCCGCGAACTGGAACCAGCGGAAGTCACCGGCAGATTTACCTGGGAGCGGGATCGCGACAGAGTGAGATTCAATCGAGCACGCAACGGCCATATGGTGGACTTGGACACCCTTGGGCTTGCCAGTGGAACCACTGGTGAATAGCAGATAGGCAGTCTGGTCTGGCTTGATTTTCGGTACATCGAAAGAAACAGTGTCAGCGGAAACTGACGTCTTTCCTTGCAACTCGCGCCACCCCGTAACATTGGAAACATCAAGCCATGTTGGCGCAGTAGATCCCTCGACACGCCAGGGACCGGAGGAAGGTTCGGGGATGTTACCCAGGATGACAGGAGAAGCAATGTCTTCGAGAATCTCCCTCACACGCTGTTCGGGGGCATCTTGCGGAATCGGAGAGAAGGCATACCCAGCCTTTAGAACAGCAAGGTAGCAGATGTAGAGTTCGGGCGAAGTAGTCATGTAAACCGGAATAATCCGTCCTTCGTCCGTGCCTGGAGCTGTCGCGCACAGCTCTCGTAGGCGCGCAGCCAAGCGCGTGGCTGCTGTGTTGAGCGCGCCGTAGGTCAACACGCTATGTTCGGCTTCGGTGGATGCGGATGGCAAGGAGTGTACGAAGTCCAGCGCAACTGCTTCAGGTCTGCTCCGGGCCCAGCCCTCAAAAGCAGCATGCAGCAGAAACGGGGAAATGGGACGCTCCACATTCTTGTTGCTGTCGCGCGACGGAGGAATCATAAGCGGTGGAAAGTTAAGGATAGAGAGATTCGGGGTATTATTGGCTTCGGAGGGTATCGCAAAACGAGGGGAAATGGCAGAATGAGTCAAGAACGACGCGATCACCTTGAGAAGCTGGGTGACGGCCGCGGCGGGAATTAGTCGCTGGGGGTATGCGAAGCTGAATTGCCAGGCGCCATTCCCTGTGCCTGGCTGCGCAAGTAGAGTAAATGACTTGAGGCTGTTAGCACTGTCTGCAATCCGAGTGTGCTACGAAAACGTACATCTTCCGATCCAGCATGCTGGTCACCATTCTCAGGCTCAGCATTTCGCAGTTCCAGAGCGAACTGGACTTCATCTTTGTTCAGACGGGCATAGTCGGCCTCACGCAAGTTGCAGGTCTTTCCTGCTTCCGAATCCGCAAATACCGACGCGCAAATGACTGCGCGCCATGACTCTGTCGACATATAACTCGAGTCGCGGGAAACCGCAAAAGCCACATCTTCAAGGCCGGTAAAATGGGAGACAAAACGAGCGTAAGCTTGCATGATTCCTTTCGCGACATCCTGAGATCCGGCGTCGCAAGACAGCTCAATCACAGGACTGTTCGCAACTTCGCCGGCTACCCTTTCCACGGCGTACTGATCGATCGTATCCAACGCAGGAACCTTTGTGACCGGAAGAATCTCGTCAGCCGGGACAGAGATGATGAGGTCACTTTTCGTCATTTTGGACTCGTTGGTCGTCGTTCCTGGGGGGTTCCGGTGCCCCTCGAAGCTCGAAAATATGCCTGACATGATTTTCCTTAGCATACAGACGGCAGGGATACGCACCTTTCACAATAACGAAAGAAAATGATTAGAACAGTGTAGTAAATGAAAGGCACAGTGTCAGAATGTTAGGGAAATGAGCGAGTATGAGGTCCAAAGGTAGTTGTAGAAGACACAAAAAAAAAACACGGAGCCAAGGAATCCCACCATCTGCCCACGCCGATATCGACGCAGGCACCGCGCCTGGCAATGTCATCGGCGGTGGATCCCGCGGGTGCAGAATTAATTGTGCAGCGCCATTGGGCATCGGTTAGAAGGTGGGTATGTTTGGTCGTGGGAAGACGTTGACTGAGTGGGAGAAGTCTCCGTGGTGGGATGAGCGGTTATGCCCGATCAGAACCCGTGCCAAGTCCGAGTCACGGGAGCTGATTATCTGATCGCATCTGATTAGATAAGTATTGTCTGGTATCCATACATACCATACGGTCCCGGTACCATACCAGTACAGTACGGTATATACACACAGAGGACTCCGTACCTTCCGATCTCCATCTCACGACTCCACCATCTGATTATCCTCCGAGACATCTTTTCTTTTTCTTTTGCCCCCGGATGCTCTCCGGAGTGCATCTCTGCATTATTCATGCCAATCAGATAAGATCACCATGCCTCTCTGGGAGATGTGCATACTCTATATAAGTCCCATGGCATTCGGCAGTACTTCCTCAACTGTGTTTCCTCGATTGTACACTGGCGGCTTGTATCTCGAGTTCTTCCTTTTCTTATAGTAGCCATTACCCTCAGTCAACAGATTCAATTGGGCCAACCGAAATTCAACCATCCACTACATAGTACATAACCGGCCAAGGACCCATGTCTCGGAGCTAATTATTCTGGGTACAAATCACTGCCGATCCCAGCCAACCAGTCCAAAAGCAGGTGTCAGGGACTGCTGGGTCCATAAATATGCAGTAATTAAGTCCGAATCTGATAAGGGCTCCTTGGACATGGCGGGATCTACCGCCGTGGATCCTATTCGGACATCTTCCAGACAATGACATGCTTGTTGAGCAGATTTCGAGGACATTTCAGGGTCTAATACGTGAGTTATACGGTGCAACAGCTGGGGTTTGTGGTGTCATAGCGCCAGACTTCTTATCCATCAGTCCTCTCGGCCCGGGTGGTTTGACGAGACGCTTACGACAGCTAGGCAGGTAGACCTGCGTATTCAATAACATACCAGCGCTATTTCACGGCACTCCACACCTACATTAGATGGTTTGTACGGTTGAGAGCCAATGTCTGATAGGGAAGGTTCCTCGTGTCGAGATTGAAAGTATCGTTATACTTTCAAAACAAATGTTAGTCTTACAAAGCGTATCACTGCCAAGGATATGTACTCTGGTACGTCAAATACGCCTGCTGCAGGGGCAGAATCCTTATGCACAGGAGTACTACAGACGATAATCTCCTGTCAAGACCTGCCTTGAACCCTGGTGCATCAATCTACAGCAAACATCTTCTGAGCCGAGGTCTAGGTGTAAAGACGACAATGACACCAGAATGCAGATTAATATATCGCTACAATTGTTTATTGGCAGAAGCAGCGGACTGTCCGGAAATAGGTTTGGATTCCGGTTGGCAGTGAAAGCTAAGCGAGCTAAGTACAGAAATGTCTAAACCTTGAAATACGCCGTGACAGATAAAAGACTGGTAGGGAAATATAAAAAGAATAAACTAAGTGGAGAGCATTATGCTATGATTATGAGAATGATAGCGTAGTCTATGTTGCTGGAATGGGTACCGACTTCCGAAGTATACAAACACAATTTAATTCCGAGGTTGTAGATGGGCCGGTATAGATTATAAGGGCAGCATACGGTAGGATTCTTCACACTCATATACTTTTTAATCTTTAATTCTACTCTGGTTTTCTCCTATAGACAACAAAATGACCAGCAACCGGCCCAGCTTACGACGTCTCCAACAAACCCTATCCCATGTCCAACCCAAGCCGGCACCGTTACAACTATCAATCGTCGAAGGTCCAACAGAGCCAGAGCTATTGGAAATCACTCTAGGCGAGCTCTTGACCCTTCAAAGCCTGAAATACAGCGACTACGAATGCCTGGTATTCCCATGGACTGGAGCGAGATGGACCTATTCCGACTTGAACGATGAGAGCGACCGTGTTGCTCGGGGCTTGTTGGCTATGGGCATTCAAAAGGGCGACCGCATTGGTATTATGGCTGGCAATTGCGAACAATATATTTCTGTCTTCTTTGCTGCGGCGCGTGTCGGTGCGATCCTCGTCGTACTCAACAATACATATACTCCGTCGGAGGTGTACTACGCACTCAGTCATACCGGTATGTCTGCTCAATTACATTTATCAAGATAGGTATATACTAACATAGGGCTTAGACTGCAGATTGCTTTTCATGACACCCCAGATCGGCCGTCACGAACTGTTCGACGTGCTGTCCACACTCGGCCCGCATCCCATGCGGAAGGGATCATCGAATGTACTCGAAGAGATCATCATTCTTCGTGGACAATGCCAGGACTTTGGCACTTATGGTAACCTTATCGAGCGCGGACAGTTGCTTCCAGATCACGTCCTGGCTGAGCGCGAGGATATTTTGCAGCCAGACGATGTGTGCAATTTGCAGTTTACCAGTGGCTCGACTGGCAATCCCAAGGCTGCTATGTTGACGCACCAGTAAGTCACACCCGAACTGCAAGAAATATACACATCTAACACAAGTCCTTGAACAGCAACCTAGTCAACAACTCACGCTTCATCGGCGACCGTATGGACCTCAGCTCCTTCGACATCCTATGCTGCCCACCACCACTCTTCCACTGCTTCGGGCTGGTTCTCGGAATGCTAGCCGTGGTCACCCACGGATCGAAGATCATTTTCCCTGGAGAGACGTTTGACCCGAAGGCGGTGTTGCATGCGATTTCCGACGAGAAGTGTACGGCGCTGCACGGGGTGCCGACGATGTTCGAGGCGATCCTTAGCGTTCCTAAGCCCGAGAACTTTGACTGCTCTAATCTGCGAACGGGGATCATCGCTGGGGCTCCCGTGCCGCGACCGTTGATGAAACGGTTGTTTGGGGAGTTGAATATGACCGAGTATACCAGTAGCTACGGTTCGTTTGTCATGGATATCATTTACACAGTTCTAAACTAACGATTGCAGGCCTCACGGAAGCGTCACCAACCTGCTTTAATGCCCTTACCACCGACACAATTGAAACCCGACTCATGACAGTAGGCAAGGTCATGCCACACGCGAAAGCCAAGATCATCGACGCTAAAGGCAACATCGTCCCAGTCGGCCAACGCGGAGAACTCTGCATGACGGGCTACCAACTCACGAAAGGATACTGGAACAACCCCGAAAAAACCAACGAAACCCTCACTACCGACGAAAACGGCGTCACCTGGCTCAAAACTGGCGACGAAGCCATATTCACACCAGATGGCTACTGCACCATCACCGGCCGCTTCAAAGACATAATCATCCGAGGTGAGCACAATTCCAACTTCCACCTAGCAACTTCTAACACACCTGATAGGTGGAGAAAACATCTACCCCCTCGAGATCGAAGAGCGCCTCGCCACACACCCAGCCATCGAGGTAGCCTCCGTGATCGGCGTCCCGCACCAGAAATACGGCGAAGTTGTTGGCGCCTTCATCCTAGTAGCAGCGGGGCACCCACGACCGTCGGACGAGGAACTCCGAGCGTGGACGCGCGAGACCCTGGGACGCCACAAGGCGCCCCAACATGTGTTTGTGTTTGGGGAGGAGGGGGTCGACCGGGCGATTCCTGTTACGGGGAGCGGCAAAGTCCGAAAGGTGGATCTGAGGAAAATGGCGGGTGGTGTTCTGGAACGGAGGGCTCAGTAACTGAGCTTGTAGCTGTGCTTCTCACTCGTTGTCTTGTATATAGTTGATATCCTTGTATTCTGTATGTTGTATTATGATGTTTATGGACGTCGGTTTAGTCCGCTACTCTGGAGTACTCAGTAGCATCCTAGATACACTTAGACTTGGCTGTTTGGCTACGGCTACCACTTCCCTTATCTTGTCCAGGTACTTCGCACTCGTCGTATACGGAGTACGTCCGTACTACGTAAGTACCGTAAATAAACTACGCCAAGTGGGCCGTCCCACTCAGGCTGTTTTTTATCAATCTGATTAGATGAAGCATCTAATCAGATGCCAAGCGACCCAATTAGCATCCCGTTCATGCGCTAATGTACGTATTGCACTATTCCTTTTCTGACATGTCTATTACGAACAGTACTAGCGGTCACGAAGTTCTCCAATTCTCTATAGTACTCCATACGCTCCATAGATAGATAAGTCGGAGATACTGCTCAGTACTCCATATACATCCGTGTAAGGATACTTTTTAGGAAACAGGAGGCGAACACTGACTAGAGTATATATAAAATTCCACTGCTACGCCAACAACTGACTCGCGCTAAATTGAACCAAAAAGGACACTCGCTCGTAATCACAGCTTCAGGGCTCGGAACGGATTCCGCTCCAAGTGATCCGACCCATCGAACCGGAACGGTGAAATGTGGAAAAACTTCTCTCGTGGACACTTCACCAGCGCAGACCGCTTATGCGGCAGGTCAACCAGTTTCTCGATGTTGAAGCCCGTAGCATGGTCGTAGGCCAGTGGAGCGAGGTTGGTGAATTTGGGTTCGCCCACGATGTACTTTGTACGTGGTTCATCGAGGAACATGTAGTGCATGATGCTGCACCACCAGACCATCACCCGGTGTTGTCCGCGGAAACGCTGGTCGCCGACGAGGGAGTGGCGGCCGCGATCGTAGTCGTCTGCGTTGTAGTTGGCTCCTAGGTGGTCCTCCTTTTCTCATTAGTATCTTCCTCTAACTACAAGTTGACTGCCAACATACCTTGGCCCAGTAAATCTCATGGTAAGAGAAGAAAGTGTCATTAAATTTGGCAAGCACCGCCATCTGATGAGGATCATCGTGAATCCTGCGTAGATACTCGCGATGCTGATCTAGGGTTCCGGTCTCATTCCAGCCCTGAGCCACCCGGGGGTCGTTCTGCCATTTGTTGAACAGCTTCAGATGCTCTTCGTTGGTGTAGTCTAGCACCCAAATTGAGAAGAACTCGTCCAGATGTGGAATGTAGCGACTGTAGATACGCGAGCCCGGGGCTGGCTTCGCAGGTCGAATTGGATGCACAGCATGCACGCGGACGTCCGGGAACTTGGTCGTCAGTGTATGTTGAACCGGGAATGCCGGGTAAGCCGCTGCGGACCGACGCAAGGGCTTCTCAGTATCAGAACCAACAACCCACACTGACCGCGTTCCAAACGGAGAACCAGCTCCCTGCCAGAACATGCTGCGAAAGACAATCAATTGACCGACATGATCTGTAGACTCTGGCACCGGCTGACCCGGAGGAGCAGAAGGGTTGGGATGCTCGGTTGCAAGACCAACGGCTTGCAGTTCATGTGCTAGAAGCTCGTTACCCTCTCCCGAAAGCACGAGACGGAAGATCTCGAAATCGGTGTAGAGGGTGAGGAGGGCGTAGATGACATTCCAGATTTGTCCGACTGATGGTGCCTCGGTGCTGTCCCAGCTGAATTTGGTGATACAACTTCGCTGAGCACGAGCCCAGGCTGAGTTGTTTCCTAAAGGAGGGGTGGTCATCGAATCAGGCTGTGACAGGTCTGTGAATTTTAACGAGGCATGGTCAAGTGACATAGGAGGGGGTACGCCATCATCCGCACGAGCAGCACGCCGCAGTTGGAAGGTCCGCAGGCCATGTTCCACGGAGAGGACTTGAAGTGCGTAAGATGTCTTGTAGGGCTCTGGCAAGCGCACCCCTGGGAGTTTCTGATCGGGGGCCATTGTACATTTGGAAATAATGCGAGTACAAAAAGGAAAGAATGATGGGAATTGACAGCTCAATGGTGCTATCCTTCACATTTAACTGCTGCATACTGCTTCACCTGCGGCATTAGCAGTACATCCCTGCACTATACTCCGGAGTACAGACAATAGCCAACATAACCGGATCTGATATTGGAGACAGACGTAGTGGAGCTTAATGTTATCCACTCCACAGTACTTAGTACAAGTAGATTGGTGGTATTTAGTGAAATTTACCGAAAGTTATTTTCAGGACGATACATGATGGGTCTGTGTATCTTTCCGTATGTGACGCGTATCAGTGCTGTGTAATAATACCCCCCGAGCGCGCTTGACCCAAAAATGCAGGCAACCCCCAAGAGTCGCGATGCAGAAGATCATAATCCGCCTCTAATGACCTCGTCAATCTAAACCTCTTCGGGCAAGTTTTTTCGGGGGCACCCGCGGGATGGCATCTTGTGAATATGTAATAACGCGTACTCGTGGAAGTGTCGGATACGCAGCACGGAGGAATACGTAGAATAGGAATGTCCGTGGCACAAGACTCTGCAATGTTCAGGCTGTGTCCTTGGCTCCGGCCGGTTGCCAGTTTCGTGTGGTCAGGTCACCCGGGTTATTGCATCTGATAATGTTAATTTATTTGCGGTATTTTAGGCATTCCAGGCGAGAATGTGTATAGTGATAGTATTTTGATATCCCAGATAACATCAAATAAATGCAGGTACAGTGGGAGCAGTGGGAGATGCAGTTATATATCTATCTTTGTCTCTCTTGCTACTCTGTATAGGCACAGTGAAAATCTCGTGGGATACAAAAAAAAAAATCAGCCAGATCAGATAACTCTACTACGCCGACTTCGGAAGGGATTACCCGTTGATTCGGCCAATCACAGCACGTAGCGAGATCGATCAGATAACGCACAATCAGATATGATTCTTTCCTTTTTGGATCGGATTTACCTCGGTCACTGTGTACTTGTACTAGTCTATAATCTGATAAGATAAAAGATACAGATGAAACAATACAAGATTTCTGTACAGTATTCTGGAATGGAGCATTACAGGCACTCCAGAGTACTAGTACGTATATCAAACAGTGGGGAGAGCCACACCCCTAAGCTCGGACTCGGTATCCCATCCACCAAAAGCAAGAATGCCATGATGTACGCAACATGGAATAATCCAGCTGCTGCCGGAGAGTCACTTAAAGATTCCCCTGCCCCCTTGTTAGCTGCTCTCTGAGACATAATCCTCCACGCTGCCCCTCATTCGATTGTTTGCTTTTTCGGCCTTTTTCTACAGCTGAAGGTATTTCTGTTCTTCCTTTCTGTTCAATATCCCATCCGAGGCATAAAGTACACACTTTTATTCAACATGCCATCCAACGAAGCCATTACACCGTTCTCTCGGACCTTCCGTGTCCTCGTTATCGGTGGTTCCTATGGTGGTCTGGCTGCCGCTTTGACCCTAGTCGACCTTGCTCGTGGGAAGACCGCCCGTTTCAACTATAACCCAGAGGCCAAAGCTCCTCAGACACGTCTTCCTATTCAGATCACCGTCGTTGACGAGCGAGATGGCTATTGTAGGTTGCATCTTCCTAGGCATGAAAAGCCTATACTGACCTCGTAGACCACCTCATAGGATCCCCCAAAGCCCTGGCCTGCGAAAAGTTCGCCCCCAAGGCATGGACCCGGTTCGCAGACATCCCAGCCCTCAAGGCTCCTAACATGGAGTTTGTCCGGGGCAGCGTCACCTCCGTCGACCCGGAAAGAAAAGTGGCTCAGATTCTCGAATTGCAATCCCAGCAGACCCGACACGAGCAGTATGACTACCTCATTGCCGCTTCAGGACTGCGACGAGTCTTCCCTACCGTTCCTCAGTCTCTGCGCAGGGAAGACTTCTTGAACGAGGCCAAATCGCACAGGAAGAGTGTTCTGGGTGCGCAGGAAGGTGTGGTTATTGTTGGTGGAGGTGCTGTCGGCGTGGAAATGGCTGCAGAGATCAAGGAAATCGATCCTAACCAGAAGGTGACCTTGGTTCACTCCCGTGACCGTTTACTTTCTGCAGAGCCACTGCCAGATGACTTCAAAGACCGCGTATGCGACGTCCTGCGGGAGACTGGCATCAAAGTCATTCTCGGCCAGAGAGTCGTTGACCACAAGGCAGTTGAAACCAGCGAGGAGAGACGCACCTGGCACCTTACCTTGGCCGATGGCACGCAACTCAAGACCGGACATGTCATGAGTGCCATCTCGAAGTGTGTCCCCACATCGACATACCTCCCACAGGATGCACTTGACCAAGAAGGCTACGTCCACATTCATCCTACGTATGCTGCCCTCTCTCTTCTTGTATTCCTAAGACTAACACAAGTAGATGCCAATTCAAAAACAAAATCCCCAACGCAGAGCACCACTTCGCCATCGGTGACCTTGCTTCCTGGCCCGGGATCAAGCGCTGCGGCGGTGCTATGCTCCACGGCCACTATGCCGCCGCGAACGCCCACCAGCTCATGCTGTCCGAATGCATTGGTAGCAAGCCTGAGCTTATGTCCCTTCAGGTCTCACCGCCAATGATCGGACTCTGTCTGGGTAGGACGGCTGTCACGTACAACAACATCGAAGGGACACGCTCAGGCGAGGATCTGAATGCTGCCATGTTTGGTGATGATATGGGTAATACTAGTATGTACATCCGAGACCCCTTGAACGGTAGTTCAAGTCTAACTATGTGTAGTATGCTGGAACTTCATGCGGTTGAGTGAGCCATGCCAGGCATGAACCTTCTCGATTATAAAACAGCTTTTACCCAGGAGTTGACGTTTTGGGCTAAGGATTTATCTTCTGGTTTAGTTTATTTACTTGCACGGCGTATGGATTGAATATATTGCATGCGGGATATCAATAACCAAACTATTACAAACAAAAAATCAGGCCAACGCCTCTCTCCGAGACTTAGAATTCGGATCGAAATACGGCGCTTCTCCCAGACTGCACACACGGTCTCCAGCCCGTGCTTCCGTGTAGTCGTACGTTGCGCAGTGCCAGGTCGACCGGTTATCCCAGATGGCCATGTCGTTGCGGTTCCATTTAAACCTAACTTGGGCATCGTGGTTTTGCGTGACGAGCTAAGAGATCAGCTTGTATCCAGGTCAGACTTGCAGGACGACTCACGTTAAACAGGTACTGCAGCAGCATATCTGATTCATCTTTTGTCACGCCGTTGATCCGTTTTGTGAAGCCCCGATTGACATAGACCGATTTCCACCCCGTCACAGCTGCATCTGTCAGCACTTTCACCCTACTCAAGAAGGTGAAAACATACGATTTGTCCTCACAACAGGATGCACAGCACTCAGATTCTCCCCCACATTCAATGGCGACCCCCTAATCCCCTTGCGCAACGGATTCCCCAACCTCCTCGCCTCCTCATGAAAGAAACTCGCATCATGCGTCGCCGTCAAGCCCTCCAAAAATCCCGCCATCTCTGGCGACAACCGATCATACACCTCATACCCGCTCGCCCAGAGCGTATCACCCCCGGTCTCCGGAAGCGTATGGATCTTGAGCATCGCATAGTCTGAGGGCACACGCTCGAAGCTAATATCCGTGTGCCAGCCGACGGAGGCAAGACGAGAGGTGTCGCTGAGTTGGTGCGTGAGGCCGCCGCCTTTCTTTTGCTTTTCGCTGCTGATGACGCTTATTTGGTCGCCGAGTTCGCTGCCTTCTTCAGTTAGGGGGTGGACGTGCAAGGTCGAGGATTCGGGCTGTTGTCTTGTTAGAAACCGCCGATCGAAATTGGAGTGTATATGTATGGACTTACGCATCCGGCTACAGCTGTTAGTAGCTCGCCGAATTGTTGCATTTGCTGGGGTGTAACATTTTGGTCGCGGAGGAAGACGACTCCTCGTTGCGAGACTGGTCTTGTTAGTATAGTTCATGAAGAGAGCTGGATAGCATACTTGTCACTGCCAAATCTTTGATTAACCGATCACTCTCGTCGGATTTTAAGATATCTGCGACTTGGAGTCCGCTGTACTCTCGTCCGATGACAGGCGTCAGATCGCTTTTAGAATATCCGTCTAGCGATCCGGAATATTGCAGTGGTTGTGAAATGCGCGGACGGGCCTGTTCATGACCTCCCCGAATGGCTGTATGTGTGTCCACTGCAGTTGGCATTTTATATCGTGGTCTAGATGTAGAGAGCTAGGTTGTATATCCGAACAAAATCACTGCGCCGGTGGATATTCACCTTAATAAATACTGAGCTTACAACAACCCCCCCACAGTCACGAGACAATGTTTAACCGGCTAATCATCAATTATTCCTGCATCATATCCGGATGGCTTTGTTAATCCTAGCCCTTATGGAACGGCGCTGCCATCGGTGGGGCATCGGCGAAAATCTCGGAGCAGGTGATACACTCACCCGCTTGACATCTAATTCCCCTCAATGCTTGACGATGATGATACAAACTCGAAGAACTCTCACAATGCCTTTTCAGCTTTTCAATTGTGTATTGTGCGTTGAAAAGTATCTAATCCGGGGTCTGCACTGTATTCCCAAGCGTAGCACCGCACTCCCGTGGAGTTTCACAGATCTCCTGAACTGTCCAACCGCTATTAGCCAAACCTGATTCGACAATAGCTTAGGGCTCGATGATGTGCTCGGGGAGCGGCGTTGTGCAATCCGACTAGTCTGGCGATTCTATTCTGCTGACATGGAATCACTTCCAAACTAAGCAATATCAACAAGTCACCGTGCGGCCTTAAAAGTATATATAAATGTAGTAATGCATTCGTCTTCTCGAATATAATCACTATTTCTCTTCGTAGTAGAGCAGCATGGCAGACGATATCGAGCGAGGGCGCAAAGGCGCTGAGAGCACAACTGATGAGGATGGATTGTCTAAGGTGTCTGTGGGTGTTGGGCAGGAGCAGCTTGCGCAGGTTACTGCTCCCCATGAGTCCTATGAAGGATATCACCGATTCGATGCGACTGCGACGTGGACGCCGGATGAGGAACGGCGGGTGGTGCTTAAGACGGACCTTTTGCTACTTGGTTGGCTCTGCCTTATGGTGAGTATGGATCTCAGATGCCGAGGGATATGACTGACCGTATAGTTCTTTGGACTGCAATTGGATCGGGGGAATTTGTCCAACGCCCTAACCGATAATCTTTTGGAAGACCTGAACATGAACAGCAATGATTATAATAATGTCGGTACACTCGCTTATTTTATTATTGATTCATACTGATAGTTCAGGGTACAACAATCCAACTGGTCCTCTTCCTGGCCGCCGAATTCCCCGTCCAGCTCCTTATCAAGCGCTACGGTTTCCGGAGAGTCCTTCCCCTGATGATGATGTCCTGGAGTCTCGTATCGTGGACTCAATCGTGGATGACAAGCAGGGCTTCGTTCTATGTGACGAGAGCTCTAATAGGTGCTTTAGAGGGTGGCTTCATCCCGGGAACCGTTCTTTTTGCGACGTATTTCTATAAGACTCGAGAGCTGTCTTTTCGACTGGCGTTCTTCTGGTCGTCGTTGAATGTATGCGCCTCCCCTATTGAAGAGCAATTTCGCTGTGTTGACGATGAATAGGTCGCCCGGATTATCTCCTCGCTCCTTGCAGCGGGAATCCTTAAAATGCGGGGAATCCAGGATAAGCCCGGCTGGTTCTGGCTCTTCCTCATTGAAGGATTGTTGACCTTCGTGATTGGACTTATCGTATGTTCTCCGTCAGTTGTTCCCGTTCAGTGCTAACAAAAACAGAGTTTCTTCTACCTCCCCAGCTCGCCTACCAATACCAAGAGCGTCGTCTGTCCGAGGGCCTGGTTTACTGAGAGACAGGAAGTGATCATGGTCAATGTACACCTTTCCCACTCCTAACACTATATTTGTACTGACCTCTCAGCGCCTCCTCCGCGACGACCCATCCAAAGGTCTCACACACATCCACGAAGCCGCTTCCTTCCACGACATTCTCGACGCCTGGAGCGACAAATCGATGTGGGGCCTGTACTTCATCGGCCTAATCGCCTACATCCCGCAGAGCCCCGTCCAATCCTACCTCTCCCTGACCCTAAAGCGCATCGGCTTCTCAACCTTCGACTCGAACATGCTCTCGATCCCGTCCGCGGTGCTACAAATAATCCTCATGCTCATCTTGTCTAAGAGTAGCGAGTACTTTGGTGAACGCACATTCCACTCGCTCTTCGGTGAATTCTGGTCTCTTCCGCTCTTGGCTGCTTTGCTGGGTCTTCCGGCGTATGGACACGACTGGGCACGGTTTACGATCACGACATTAATATCAGGGTATCCGTATTTCCATCCGATTGTGTCTGCGTGGATTTCGGAGAATACGTTCGATGTACAAAAGCGTGCTATCACGGCTGCGACGTATAACGTCGTCGTACAGATTGGATCTGTTATTTCATCTCGTGAGTTTTCTCCATTCTTAATCTACGGGTAAAGATCCATGCTGACTGATATAGAAATCTATCGCGACAGCGACTCTCCCTACTATTACACCGGCGACAAAGTCCTCATCGCCCTCTGCGTGGTCTCGATGGTTGCCTTTATCGTCCAGCGACAATACCTCTGGTTTCTTAACCGTCAGAAGGATAAGGCATGGAATGCAATGTCTCGTGAAGAGCAGATTCTGTACCAGTCTGACCAGGCTGCAAGAGAGAAAGAGGGGAATAAGCGGTTGGACTTTAGGTTCAAGTATTGAGTGAATGACTTGCTGTAACTTAATCAAAGAATGAATAGTTTTTATTTTGGTGTTAATTCATTTCATCGCAGGATTTTAGAGTGTTGGGACAATCTTCTTGACAATAACATATGGTCTGCAGCGACGGCTCACATCACAGTCAGTACTTGCTATTTAGATTGTATTCAACTCTTTTATTGCCAACTAGGCCGTTTACAGTCCATACGAAGGGGTAGCAGCAACGATTATGATTGGGCGTAGTGGAAACGCTATACTATTCCGATAACCATAGTTAACCGAGCTCCCTCTCTCCCATGTTCTAGCCGAGCATGCGAAGAATTACATGCAAACTTTCGACAAGCACGCCTCTACCTGCAACATTATTGCCCTTGGTCGGAAGATCTTCCCAAGAATATCCGAGGATATATGGTTTTCTGAGTATCTCACTACTAAAATCGTGAGAGATTTTGATGCAGATGAAGGAATCTTCCAGCGAGAAGAGTTCTTCGAAGGATTTGACGAGGCCCCGGATTTTGATAAGTTTCTTGCGAAGGTCTATGGCAAAAGCATATTCCCGCAACATATCTACCATTCGAAATGGAGCAGGCTTGAAGAGTATGAATGATAAAGGTGACAGCGCCAACGGTGGATGGACAGAGAATATTTTACTAACAACAAGTGTGACCACGTCAGTACAACACAGACAAGTTTCAAAGAACAGTACCCATACCCAGAATTTCATCCAAACCACAGCCAAAAAGCTTGCCCCAATATGACTCCGTCTAAAGTTGATGGTGCTTGCATAGGGCTAAAGTTGGTTGAAGACGAGTACAATGAGGTTGGATCTTCTTATATAAGTCTCTTGGCACCGGATTCGAACGCCGATGAACATTCTGGAGGCAGAAACGTCGACATTGCATTCACAGAACAATCGTGTTTCTACCTACCAGAAGCTGACCGTAGCCGTTGTGTCTGCCCGCGCTGGCAATTGCATTCTACGGATAAGAACTTATGGAAGAGTTGCGAGAGGTGTGAAAGCTACATTCGACAGATATTTGCTGAGTTGATTCAGGTTGAATGGTGATTTTTCTAAAGCCAATGAATGCTGGTGTCACATATGGCCAGTTACCATCCTTTCTTATTATTATTATTATCATTTAATCAATTTTATCGTCCATGTCGAGCCCTAAAGCTATGACAGGCAAACCATCCTTTTATATGTTTATAAGACAAACATCCAGGTTTATGTTTTAAGTTGGCAATGTGTATCTGATTTTGTGTCTAGGGCTGTCAGGGCTCCACACAACACATAAGCTCCATTGTCCACTCGACACTCATCATCTCACTCATTCATATATCATTATAGTAATGTTTTCCAATCTTGGCCATGTCTGAGTGAGAGTGTCACGGTGCCAGCCCAGCATCTAGACATGTTTCCTTCCATTGTGAAGATACAGTAAGATTTTGGAAAACTTGGGAGATGACATACTTTCTGAAAATGCCAGAACCAAATTGAATTATATGGTTTCAGTCTCAAAAATAACAATAGGCGGCTAGCAAAGTGTAGATCTCACTTCTAAATATTCCCAAGAAGATCTCATTGTTTCGAGAGGATCGCACAGCGCTGTATAGGCGGGAATCCTTTGCAATTGATTGTATCGAAAAAATAAAGAATTCTGGTAGAATGGTACATCTTTTTTTCGAAATCCCTTTCATTGCGAAACTTGTTATTATACATCTACTAATCATGGTTCTGTGTTGGTTCATTCGAAAGGCGCCTGCGGTGGTCTGAGGACTGTCGGGCTGCCGGGCACAGACCTTATACCCATACCCAACACTTGGGTAAGAATCCGTACCCAAAGACAATGTATGAAACTGTTCAAAGTGTCGAAGAGCTGATAACCCTAGGGATCGTGCCCCAGGGTTCCTACAACTGCTACCCATTGCAGAGCGTCCCTGGCAGCTCATATCCATGGACTTCCGCTCTTTCCCAGCTGACAAGAAAGGATACGACGCTGCGCTAGTGATAGGGGGTCGATTCAGCAAGAGGCCCATCAGCATTCCCTGCAGGAAGACTGCCACTTCTAAAGATGTTGCACGTATGTTCATTGAGCATGTTTACCGTCACAGAGGGCCCCCATCAAGTATTGTTTCAGATCGCGGACCCCAATTTGTGTCAGCATTCTAGGATGAATTCTGCCAAATTCTTTGAGTACAGCTGAAGCTATCAACAGCCTACCACTCCCAAACAGATGGACAAACAGAGATTGTGAATCAGCATATTGTCAACCGGCTCAGACCCTTCATCAGTCGCTACCAGGACAATTGGTCTGAGCTACTGCCATTGATTGATTTCACTGCGGCCATTTTGCCTTCTGAATCAACAGACGCATCAGCATTCCTTGCTGATTACGGATATGAGCCCCGGACTTCATTTGATTGGACGCCAATTGAAGGGTCTCCTCCCTGGGATGAGAAGATTAGTCGACAACAAGCTCATGAAACTGCCAAGAAAATGGAGGGTATATGGACTGCAGTTGCAGAACAGATCGAGCGTGCACAGGACCAGCAGAAAAAAACAAGCAGACCAGCGACGTCGCCCTGTTGACTTTGATGTGGGTGATAAAGTGTGGCTCTTCCTTCGCCATTACCAGATGGACCGACCGAATAAGAAGCTCGATAGCCAGATAGCTGGTCCCTTCCTAATACTCGAATGGGTAGGGAACTCCTATCAATTAGAGCTCCCTGACTCAATGAAGATACACCCTGTGTTTTCACCTGACAAGCTACGACGAGCAGCCAATGATCCCTTGCCTGGACAGGTAACTGAGCCTCCAGAACCAATTGTAGTGGCTGATGAGCAGGAATGGGAGGTGGAAGAAGTGCTTGCTTCACGCATATCTCGGCGTCAGTTGCAGTATCAGGTGAAGTGGATAGGATTTGATGAGGATCAGACGTGGTACCCAGCAACCAACTTCAAAGGCTCTCCACATCGTATACGCGACTACCACCAACGGTACCCAGATCGGCCAGGACCACCTCGTCGACTACAGAAATGGCTTAAGGCCTGGGAAGAAGAAGGTGATGATATTGAGGACCACCCTGATGATAACATGCCCACATAGAGTCTGGGGACAGACTCCGCCTAAGAAGGGGGGTTATGTGACGGCTCAGCTCAGTGCCTGTATTGACATTCACCGTCAACATGGCAAACAATGCCATGAGAGCAATCAAGACAAACAGCTGCTTAGCGAGGCCACACACAACCATATAAGATTTCTTCGTGTAAATAGACTTTCCTCTTCTTTTCCTTCTTCAGATTCGATATTCTCGTCGATGGCTACAATAGCTTAGATAGGAATATCAGTTCGTTGTTATCTACTATTCCGAGCCCGTGACATTGGTGCAAGAATAGTAGCAATTGCATAATAGCTCCCATGCATCTGTTCAGTCTTGTTGTAATAAAATGCATTTCTCTCCTCCCTGCGCTCCTGTTTTTCCTCCATGGCATCCATTTGATCATACATACGAGCCTCCAACATCCGCTCATGCATTTGCTGCTGCATTTCAGCTAAACGCTCTAGTGATGACTTCGTTTGTTGGATAAAAGTTTGGCGAGCTGGTTGGCGGGACTGTCTATTTAAAGCACCCTGATGCTCCTCCCAATAGCGAAGCATTTTGACTGGAGGATTTTGAATAGTCGCTTCACCATTTGATATAGCATTTGCCCATGCTTCATGCTGTACAGCAGTGATATTAAAGTGCTTTGTACGCTCGGTTGGATCAGGAAAGCAGTAGTTATCCTTGTTTGTGCAATTTGGATCGTGACAACGCCAACGGTCCATCAACTGGCGTTGAAAGTTGCCAGCAACACGAATGGTATCAAGCCGAGTACTATGCCGCTCTTGCAGGCGACTCGATCGATTTTGGCGCTTTTTTGGAGGGAAGGAAGGGGGGGAGCTTGGTATGTCTGAAGAAGGAGGCTCTGGCTGCCGTGAACGCTTCGGTGCTGGTAAGATGGCATCACACTGGACATTTATATCAAAATGGGCTTCAATCATGCCTGTCCGATGGCGACTATCGTGTTTATCTATAATTGATAGTATATGGCTGCCGTTAGCAGTGTCAAAATCATCAAAATCATGGTGGGTGGTGCCACCACGCCCAGAAGAGTGTTTGACAGTAACTCTCTGAGCCATGATTTGATACTCTTCCTCTCCAACCAGTGGAGCAATGGCACTTAGAAAGGCCTTTTCAACATCCTCCATATTGAAGGAACGGCGCTGGCTATCAGGCAAGCTCTTCTTCACATATGGCTTCTTGTTGACACAAATATTCAGAATGATGCCTACAGGATAGTCTGCAGCTCTCATGGCATCCTCTAATGCTGCTTCCAAATCTGAAGTCTCAACTTCTCGAGGCTGCCGTTGTACGCCTTCTGGATAGCGGCGCCGGGCTTCATCTAGAACACGTCGTCCAATAAGCTCTCTATACTTCTCTTTGGCATCATAGAGCACCCGGGCAGAGGCCTCCTCTTCAGTATCAATGTCCCGGTCATCTATGGAGGGTAGATTGTCATCCTCATCAGCACTCCCCTCATCATCCATTTGTCCACTTTCTTCATCTTCTGGACCATTCTCATCATGCTCCTCATTCACCCCTTCTTCATATACTTCCTCTTCATCATATGAGGCCTCTGATGCCGCATCTTCTTCAGTGGTTTCAGGCTCAGTACTCGTAGAGACAGCTCTACGGCTCAAGGCTTCATTTTTAGATGACGCGTTGGATTTGGCTGCAGATGATGGCTTCGGCTGGGCATTTTGCAGTGCAAACTGCACTCTTTTTCCAGGAGTAGCTGAACGGTGTGTCTGGGGGGTTGTAGAGCGTCTATTCGGAGTTCTTAAACGTGTTTGTGGCGGTCCAGGAGACGCATCGGCTTCTTCATTTGCACGTGCAGCTCGAGCGGCAGCTGCTCTTCGACGTATGGCTGCAGCCTTGGTGGCAGCAGCACGAGGAACATATACCCCGTTGGTATTTTTCCTCCCTTGATAGCCTTCCTCTGGAGGGGGGTTTATGCGAGGAATGTGCGTTTTCCGAAGGTCATATACGCGTTGGGGGGCTGGCTGCGGTGTTCGGGAGGCTCGCTTGGGTGGCATGGCTGATAGAGGATATCAGGTGTTTGAATAGCTTCAGATTGGACCAATTAGGTAACTTGAGCTCTTCAAATTGTGTGTTTAATTGGGTAAATGAACTAGAGAGTATACATGTGTATGTTTGGCGCGAAAACGCGCCAAGAAATGAAGAAAATTTTGCATACGCTAAATAGTCCACCAATAGATCTCATATTGAACGGGACCGTCACAAAATCGATCTATCGACCCCATCGGGCATTTTGCCAAAGGTGGTGTTACTGTTCTGCAAGTTTTTCCTCAAGTCCGTCTTCTTTTTAGCCATTATTCTAGTGTTCATACTCCTGCATTATGGTGGCAGCCCCTAGGTGTTTTGTAGGGTTCTTGTTAACATTTGTGGGGTTGCGAGTGAATGTGTTTGAAAAAAAGGGCGGGCTGTCACGGGCTCTGTTGTGGGCTCTAACTGGTTGATACTAATGAAATGATATTTCTATCTAAACTAGTGTAGCCCTCAACCAGAATGTCGAATCTGGAGAAGAAAAGAGAAGAGAAACCCTATTTACATGAAGAAATTTGTAGCGGTTGTGCGGCATCACTAAGCGGCTGTTTGCCTTAGTTGCTTGCATGGTATGGCTTGCCATGTTGATGTTGTTTATTGATAATGGTGCAGTGCTGTGCCGAGCTGTCACAAGACCCTGTTCAAATCAGTGACAACATAGATACAATGCGGAGTAGATGGCTATGCACGTAGTATATCCTTTACTAGCAAAACAGGTACCAAGTCATTTAGCTCGAATAGCAACACTTCTTTCTGCAGAGTCAAAGTTATCTGGCTGTCTATAAAAAACTTGATGACGTTAGATAATTGGTATGTTAGAACATGAACTTAGATTCTGTTGGAAGTAAATACAATCAACCATCTTATTGTTGTCACGGGCTCGGAATAGTAGATAATAACGAACTGAATTCCTATCTAAACTATTGTAGCCATCGACGAGAATCTCGAATCTGGAGAAGAAAAGAAAAGAAGAAGTCGACCTAGATATGAAGAGGTCTTAAAAGGATCGTCGGCAACGTTACTGGATAGTGTTTGTGATGTATCATCCATTGCCGTAGTGTTGAACCACTGTATGTGAACTATCATATGTGAGCCATCACAATTGTTGCAACTTGTTCAAGAGCTCTATCACCTCTGGATGGCCATTCTCTTGCGCAACCATCAACGGCGTCCGTCCATCCTCATCCTTCAAGTCTGGATTTGCCCCATGATTGAGTAGAAAGACAACTGCATCAATACGTCCCACCTTTGCTGCCTGATGCAGTGCAGTAACCCCCTCAATATAGTCAATGCATTCCTCAGCCCGATCCTTTGCATCATCATTCACATCTGCTCCGTGTTGAAACAGTAATTTCATCATTTCAAACCGGCCATACTCTGCTGCCATCGCCAACGCGCCTAATCCATTGACCTTGGCACCATATTGAATAAGCAGCTCTGCCATCTCCATGAGATTTCCTTTCACAGCCATATTCAAGGCCGGATTGAGGTCTGCCAGTGGGTTACGGTTCGGGTCCGCCCCATGCTGTAGGAGGTATCTAGTCAAGTCCATCTGATTGCAACTTGCAGTTGCGGCAATGTAACCACCTACTCGATCCTCCTTGTGGTTCACATCCAATCCAGCTGGGACAAGGATCTGTAAGAGTTCCAAGCTCATTGCCTGTGACACTGCGCCGTACACCCAATCATTCAATCTGGCACCATGGGAAATGCAAGCCCGCACTAGAGTGTAATCCTTGCTCATGATGGCTCGGCACAAAATGTGTTCAAGGGACAGTTGGGATTCACCCAGTACAGGATTTTGACAGTCAAGAAGCGATTTCCATTTGCTGAGCTGTTCCTCTGAAGCTGGGGACCAAATCACTTTCCAATCTTCTACCATGATTGATAATTTCGTGTTTACCGTCGTTGAATTGTGGCAGAAAACTTGTGAAATTCTTTAAGAAGGAGAAAAAAAGAAAAGAGAAGAAAAGAAATGGACTGACAAAAGAAAAAGGCGTGGGAATAAGGGGCTTATAATAAGAGATTCCGCAGACAGATTGACATGGCGTGCTGACTAGTGTGGAACAAACTACCCTTTCTTTAAACGCCAAGACCGCCTACCTATTAAGGCATCCGTACGCTTCTACATGTATGAACAATAATAATAATAAGTTAATAATAGTTATGTTAATAATAATAATATTACATATACAACCTATTGATTTTCCTCGAAATTACCAAGGAGTTCAATCACCATTTATGTTGTATCAATGATCTAGTCAATAATTCAACTACCAATATCAAACCAGTGTGTAGAGAGCACCCAATATTCTATTGCCTAGCCGGCTGCATGATGTCATTGTATTCTGCCCGGTACAAGACGGGTCCACTAAACAATTTTCTAATGTATGGTCAACAGCACAGCACAGAAAAAACCAAGATGGGCCTTCAATAACAATATGCACAGATTTCCTGCCATAATCTGGCTTCTCCGTATTGTACCTAGGGTGCTAGTTAGTTGTATTCCGAGACAGGACACTTACCCTAAGTGTCTTCCAAGTAATCGTCTTATTACAAAAAACTTGGTTATTGAAGCGCTAACTGCACTGTTTGTTGTGGAGTTATGAATATGAAAAGGCTTTTTATGATGCAATGACCGACAGATACCCAGGAGGTTCCGCCTTTTTCCCCTCACTGCTCGCTTATGGCGAAGTCGTCTGTTCGTCCCTCGTGTCAGGCGGAAATGTCATGATCCTCTCTTGGGAGGATGGGAAGCGGTTAAGTGATCTCTGGCAGACCTTGAATCAACCTGATCGTATCTACATACGAAACAAATGCCGGGAAGCGGTTGCGATTATTCGCCAACTAAACATCTACCTGCAGGATTCCAGCAAAGAAAATGTGCTGTATGACAGGCGTACAGGAAAGGTCACAATGTTAGATTTCGAACATTATGGAATTTGCACTGAACGACATCTGCGGAACCTTGATGCGCCTGAGCTTCTCACAATCTTTGGACGAAGTGAAATGTTACAAATCAGTGGTGGCTAGCTTGTCTTGCTTACTATTTTTTTTTTTTGTCTTCTTTTTACTCCTTCTGCTCCGGGTCATTCATTGAACCGACATGTAAGAAAAATATTTCTTGCCTGTCTATGTCCTTTATCCTTCCAGTTTGTGTTCGAAGACCCTGATCGTTCAACACAACATTCGAAGTTCTTTCTTGAAGATCATTGGAAGAGTGGAGAGAAGGAGATTCAAAGATAGAAATTCTGTTTCCTGTTTATCTGACGGATGGCAACTTGTGAATGGAGATCCTCCGATGCCTGAAGTTGACCCGGACTTTCCCTATTGCCTCTTTTGTTGCTTTTTTCTTGCCTATGCCTTTCCTATTGTTGCTATGTTTTTATGTGTTTTATTTTATTGGCGCGAACAGGGACGGCGTACATGGCAATTGATTACCAATGATGGGAAAAGTTGAGACTATCGCTGGAAGTAGTCGAGGGAATTTCCAGATCGGATCTGTTAGGTCTTTAAAGGGAAGAAACCGTAAATCGGGACAGGAAGAATGTACTTAATGCCCTTCAGCCATTGTAACATCAGTCGAAAGTGAACTAAATTGCTTAATAAGAATCAACAAGTTTAATCATGAGTACTGACTGAGGGGAACGCTTGCCTCCGTTCCAACAGTGGTCTATAAAACTTCAAGAATTTTACGCCCACCCAACCTCCAGATTTGAGTAGCCACGCTAAGTTGTATTTAAATTTTAATAAACACAAGTTGCGTCAGGCTGGAGGAATCGAATGCAGGATCTCGAAGCTAGACTTTAGACTCGAAAATATCTCTACCACCTTGCTCCTCTCTCAGTTTCCGGATCCAATATTATCGCTGCCGGACTATCTGCTACCGGTACCGTACCGCTCTTCTGAGGAGGTCTGGCTGGGACGGCGTATGAGGTATTCACAGTCACAATCACAGAAGGCGGTCGTACGGAGTATACACAAAGGCATAAATCCCCACTTTCCGCCATCCTATTCTCCTTTCTTCCTGCTCCTCCAGAGGACATAGTAGTACACATCTATTTCTTCTCACCCTAATCAGAGTTCCTCCCTGTTTTTTCAATCTCTCTGGCTTACTGGTCATTCATATTTGCCTGTCCTTTGTTAGTCACGCCCCGAATATCGCCACTTCCAACAACGCATTCCTAGCTCAAGTACAAAATGGATAGAAAGAAAGAAATTCAAGCTTTGTTTGAACAATCCGGATAATCATTCAAAAAGGCCTTTCCAGTTTCAAGGAGCCAGCAACTAGAAGCCTACCTTCAAGATGAGAGCCTGAGCCACCAGCATGTCAATATCCGCGCCGCACGTACAAGACAGGGCAACTCGAATATGGGTACGGACATACTCTTTTCATCGAAGCGCAAGCTGTACCCATGGATGCTATCCAAAAGGACTTGATGATGGCGCCAAAGTGGGCAGATGTATATTGCATTTTTCAATTCTCTTTCACATAATGCTCTTATATTTATCCAATAATCTCTGGACAGGGCTTGGGAACTCAGCTTGGACGCACCTTTCCCGTACCTCTTCAGCCTAAGGCATTAGAAACAACCAAGCAGCCGCAGGTATCGAAAGAGAATAACAGGCCAGAACTTTTGTAGAATCTTTCGCTGTCTTACTCTGCTTCTGGCCTCTCTAGCCCGACTGGGGGTCCTGCTGGACCCCCCCCCCCCCAGGCTGCCAACGCTCCTGGCCTTCATTTTCATCCACGTTCAACTCTCTGTGCTTCTATCATTAAGTACAGCATCATGTTCCCGGCTCGCTGACGGGTTGGCGTTGGGTTGACTGGCGTATCTGAGGTGACGCGTGCGATAGTTAATACCATTACCACGGAGAGTCTGTGCCTCTACTACTACTACTACTACTACTACTACTACTACTACTACTATTATGACAATTTATATAGATCGCATTCCACGTTTAGCATTTGTTTCAGATATGCCCTCTATGTACTGCGTGATAATGTCCACTAATTCCGATCCTTGCATAACCCCTCGGCAGCCAAGCGACCCAGCTTGCTCGGCGAAATCTGCGCAACATTCTTCCCCATCGCGAAATAACCACCCAACGACTTTCTGAGCCAATTCCGGAATTCAACGGCAATAAGCGAATCTCCTCCATGCGCAGTGATTGAGCGCAATGGATCGACGTCTTCCAAAGGAATACCGACAACATCGGAGATGTAGCGAGATATGGCTGCTTTAATCTTCTCTGCTACTAACCCGGTACTGGTAGTAGTAGCGGCGGTGGCGGTAGCTTCGCGAAGCATGCCTTCCGGACTTAGCTGAGTCTCATCGCTTTCTTGGGCTTGATCCGTGGAGCTATCACTGATAGCGTAGTTGGAGTTGACGAGTTGGTGAGAAAACAGCGGGCTATGCAATTCAGATACTCCTCCCTGGATGAGCTGACTATCGTCGACAGTCTGGTCGGAGGATGAAGAGACAGCGTACCCAAGAAGGGCGTGAAACAGGTATAGAAGAATCGGCTTCAACCCGCCCTGTCGAAGATGCTCCAGTGCCTCGGAGTTTTCATGAAGATATCCGGCTCCCTGGATGACTCCCAGATCGATCGAGCACGTAGGGTAACCTTGCCCGGTCCTCCAGCGGGCGAAGGCATCTTGGAAGGTGGAGGCAGCGGCATAGTTTGCTTGACCTGTGTTCCCTATTAATCCGGCCTGAGATGAGAGGATAATGAAGAAATCAAGTGAGTCGTATTTCTTCAACCTCTCATGGAGTAGATACGTTCCTGTTACCTTGGGGGCCAAGACTTGGGTATATTCACTGCGTGTCATGTTTTCAAAGATTTTATCCTGTTGGATGTATTAGAAATGCACTCGTGAAGGGATTAAGCTGAGTTGCTCACCTTCAGCACCAATGCAGCCTGGATTACCCCACGAACTGGAGGAAATTCATTGTCGCAAATTGCGAGAGCTGCCTCTATCTGATCTCGATTGCTGACGTCGCAAGAGATAGCTCGTAACTGCGTCCCAATTTGAGCTAATTCCTGAATGAGGTTCTGGGTAGACGGCTTATTAGGGCCTGATGGCGAGAGAATCACTATATTATTTGCCCCAAGCTGCGCCATCCACACGCAGATCGCGCGGCCCAACCCTCCTTGTCCTCCACTAATTACATATGTGCCGTCCGGTCGGAACCGTGGAGGCTCAGGTTGGCGAGGAATCACCTGCACATTTGTTACCTTCACAAAGCTTTCATGGTCGAATTGGACAATCTCATATCACATACCTTCACTTTGTCATCAGAACTATAGGTAATGACTATTTTACCAGCAGCACGGCTCTGGAACTGACGCAAAGCCTCGTCGATTCTGGACACCGGAAAGAAATGGAGAGGGCTCGGAGGCACAAAGATTCCTTTGTGGACCAACTCATGCACCTTGGAGTATAGATCAGCCGCGTCATCCGGCTTATGGGAAACAAGTTCTGTAAGGTCGACAAAGCTCATGGAGACACACCGCTTAAAGACGGCCATTGCCATTCGTGAGCTTGCCAGTATATCACTCTTTCCGATTTCAACAAAGCGTCCGAATCGAGAAAGTACGTCCAGGGAAGCTTGGAAGAATGGTCCAGCCAAGGAATTCAGGACCACATTGACACCCTGACCGTTGGTCAATTTCTTGATACCGTCGGCAAAGTCGGTTGTTCGGCTGGAGAAGATGTGATTTTCGGGAATTGCGTAACGCTCCATGAGGAGTTCTTTCTTCTCGTCCGAGCCGACTGTTGTCAGAGGAATGGCACCGATATGCAAAGCTAGGGTGATCGCCGCCTGGCCCACGCCGCCAGCACCAGCATGAATCAAGACTGTCTCACCGGGCCGTAGGCCTGCAATAGTCACAAGCGAATAGTACGCAGTACCATAGACAATGGGAAGAGTCGTGGCTTCTTCGAACGACAAGCCCTTCAGTATATGATCCGTCAAGAAGCCCTTGGCACGGACGCGACCTGCATGCGCCGGGACAAACGAAGTGTACACCGGATCTCCCTCCGAGAACTTGTGCTTCCATTTCTCTCCAACACGGTCGACCACACCGCTACACTCGCCAATAAGTTCGTAATCCATCTGTCCCAGCAGGATCATGGCATCTCGGAAATTCAGGGCCGTGGCTTTCACTTGTATCTCAACCTCGTCGTCTGCCAGGGGACCCTGCAGAGTGGTGTTGTCTTCGAAGTAGATGTCCTGGAGAGTCTCTGATTGCCCGACAGCCAGGCGAAGTGAACGGCCAGGCTGGCGGAATGGCTGGATCTCAATTGACATACCCGAGGATGATTTGCCTTGCGAGGAGATGAAACGGGTGGCAGCGTCGTTTTGAACAACGCGAGGCACGAACCATTTCCCATCGCGCTCTGTCCACTCGAAGTCGTCAGTCACAGATAGGCGATTTTTCAAGAAGCGGAGAATGCTATCAGTAAATGTTTGATGGGGCAGATTCTCCTCTGGATCCAGGTCTAGTGTGGTTATTCTCACGGCCGGGTTCTCATTTCGAAGGACACGCGTTAATCCAGCGATGAGACTAGAGTCGGGGTTTGAACAATCACCGGTTGCGCCGCGACTAGCCCAGATAAGTTCTTTTGGAAGCCGGAATGTCTGTTTCAGAGCCTCGAATTTGCTTTCGTCAGGGTCAGACAGAAGGGAAACCGCTAGACCAGCCAAGCAAACGCATGTCTGATCGCGAACACGTGCGTCTCCAAGGCAAACAATGTTCTCTTTATCAACATTGAGTGACCTTGCAAGCTCTTCCGCAATGGAGTACCCGAGATCATTACCCAGACCGGCCATTTGCTGTTCAGAAAGCACAATAAAGATGTCGCGAGCCGTTGACGGCTGCTCAACCGGAAGTGCGTTGATAATCATCAGACTATCAGTCTGCTCTTCCGGAGTATCGTAAGAATGCATGCACGCGTCAACCCCCGAGAAGCCTGTAATCTTCAAGATATCATTCCACTCCCCAACATTGAGCAGCGGGCTGTCTGTCTTACGTTCCGTGGCGCCTAGCCACCAGCCAGGGAGCGTCCCAAAGATAAACGATCGATGGACGGTAGGCCTTGTACTTTCCAACAGGTGGAGTTTACCTCCCGGTTTGAGCAGACTTCGAACATTCTTCATGGTACGGTCAACATAAGTGGTTGCGTGCAGAACATTAGCAGCAATGATAAGGTCATATCTCTCCGTATCGAACCCTTGGTCTACCGGGGACTCTTCGATGTTCAGAGTCTTGAAGGACATATGGCCTTTCCATTCGGCAAAAGTCTCTTCTGCTTTAGGAAAGAAGCCAGCAGAGATGTCGGTGAATGTGTAGTGCTGGAAGAAGCGTTTACCGTTACTGCTCAATACCTGCAGGACTGGAAGCGTCGTACCTCCAGTGCCACCGCCAATTTCCAGGATTCGCATATTGGGGTTCTTTAAAGCTAGCAATCTTACATGCTCAGCTGCCTGGATTGCGCACCGCTGCATACTCTCATCGTGTCGATACAGCTGATGTAACAGCCCACTTTCCATCATGAAAGATAGTGGTTCTTCCTGACCTCTCAGTATCGAAGGCAAATTGTGCCCGATTCGGCAGATCATCTTTCCCTCGGGTCCAGAGTCTTCAACCTCTCGAAGCATGTCATCAACGTCCATGTCCTCCTGATGAAGCGCCACTTGACCCTCAATCCATTTGAGATATTGTCGCTTGAATTGAGACATCCCCTGCATCTCTGCTTCACTGATCTGGGACAACGTAGCTTTTCCAAAATACCGACAAGCACGTGCAAATAGCGAGAGCTGGTCCGCGATGGACTTCGAATCCAAAGGAGCTTTGCAGATCTCACTGGTCTGGTCAGCATCCAGGAGATCTGGGTCCAGAACCATCTTGACCTTGTAGCACGTAGCTCCGTTCTCAGGATTCTTTGTTTGACGCTTTCCTCCTGTGGTTGTGGCTTGTAGAGAGTCGATGGAGACAATGCAGTTATTGCCAACGGCAGCATCAATGCACGCCTTGTATTTGCGTCTTCCGCTGCGATGGATCTGACACGCGACATCGTACGTGTTTTCAGCTTCGGGCTGGCCACGGTCTACGGTCCATAGAGTTACCCCCTTCACATATGTTGGCATTATGGGACGGTCAAGTTGTTCTTTGGACATGATTGCCGGAAATATGCTCTGGATACATGCATCAAACGTAGACGGATGCATACATGAACTTCTCGGAGTGGAGGTATGAGGCTTGAGCGCCTTGACAGTGACATGAGAATAACCAGACTCAGCAGATGCTTTGCAGATACCACGGAAAGGCCCTGTATATTGAATACCCAGATTCTTGATGTTCTCATACATCTTTTCGGGATCAATTCGAGAAATTTGTTCCCGGGACGTGAAGGAGGACGGTGGGGGTCTCGTTGCGTCTTGGGGAAGAACCGTAATAAATCCGCGACAATGTTCAACAGCGCCTTCACAATCCGGGAAAGAATAGATAACAAACTCATGACGCTGCTCCAGATCCCTCCCCGCCTGCTCCGTCGACGGCCTTAACGTAAATATCACCTCAACTGCTTCATCCGATGAAGGCACGATGAGTGGTTGGCAAAACGTGACCTGGCTCAATCTAATGCCATTTACACCAGCACCGGTCTGGCTCGCGTACCATGACCCGGCCTCAAACGCCATGCACATGAAGCCTGCGCCTGGATAGACGGTTCGACCTTCAACAACATGGCCAGATAGCCATGACGCATCGGACGCTCTAATGTATTTCCTCCAGCGTGGGTCGAGGACACTAGAGTCGGGTATTAGGACTCCCAGGAGCTCGTGAGGGGGGTCTTGGCGTCTGCGATAGTTTCGACTCAGTCGGCTTTCGTGCCAGTAGGATGTAGAATGATCCCATGGATACGGCGGCAGATCAACCAAGCATGGAGGGGTCCTCTCGGAGCTCTGTGCAAAGTTGATAGCCTGGAGGTTGATATCACAGCCGCTTTTGAAAAGCTCTGCAGCTAGCTCTAGGGTGGTCTTTGTGGCAGGCTTATTTCTAATCAATGCAGACGCGTACTGAAAATTGGTTTGTTGGAACTGTGTTTCCGCGAGCGATTGCTTGATAGGTCCTTTTAGGCCGGAATGAGGGCCAATTTCGACGATTACAGCGGCATATCGTTTATCGGTACCAGCGAACGACTGGCACAATTGCTGGAACGAATTCGAGAAACGAACAGGACTTGTCAGATTCTTGACCCAGTAGCCAGCATCAAGCAATTCAGTATCCACCAATTTTCCTTCTACGCTGGAGAAGAATGAGATGTCGGAGTTCCTGACAGGCGATGCGAGACTCGCAAGCGATGCCATGTAATCTTCTGCAACTGTCAGCATGTGATGCGAGTGGTATGCGACATCCACCGGCAATCTTCGCACGAAGACAGTATCAGTCTCAAGAAGCGCATGCAACTCCTGTATAGCCGATTCGTCACCAGAGAACGTCACTGACTTCGGACTGTTGACGCAAGCTACCTTCACGCATCCAGAGGAAGCGGGCAAGCGCGATATATACTGCGTGGCGGCAGATTCAGAAAGTCCTGCCGCTAACATGGCTCCGCGAAGGCTGGGGTCAGCGGCAAGTTTGCTTCCGACATGCCCTCGGTAAAAGGCAATTTGCAAGGCGTCCTCGAAAGAAATCGCCTTGCAAGCATAAGCCGCTGCGATTTCACCGCTGGAATGGCCAGTAACAGCGGATGGTTTGATACCAGAGGATTCAAGGAGATTCACCAAGCTCATCTGGATTGCGGTGCACGCTGGCTGCGCAATAAGAGCACTATCCAGACGGCATGTCTCTGGACTCTGGCTGAGCTCCTCGCTCAGCTTCCAGTCTGCCCCAAGACTCAGCAAAGAGTTTTCTGCGGCGAATATGGTATCTCTGAATATAGTGCTCGTTCCTAACAGTTCCCTGCCCATGGCATACCAATGAGACCCCTGTCCGGTAAAGACGAAGCCTATCTTGGGGGGCTTTGGCGAATGCGAAAACGTCCAAGTTGATCCAGCAGTACGCAGTGATGATAGACTGTCTGCAACGACAGCTGCTTTCCATGAGAAGACAGAACGTCGATCGCAGAGGGTATGGGCCAGGGATGAAAGGAATTCTTCACACTCGGACTCCTGTTGCGCCTCGATGTACGCCTGTAGTCGATCCGCCATCTGCTTCCCGGATAATTGGGACCGAGCCGAAAGGACCAAGAGATAGGGCTTGCTGAGAGGTTTGTCCACGGATTCGTCGTCATTGGTCAGGAGAGGACCATTAGTTTGGCTGGTGGCTTTTTCTTCTTCCTTTACCGCGTCTAGCACAACATGGGCATTCGTACCTCCGTATCCGAAGCTATTGAGAGATATTTGTCTCAACCCTGTGTTAGACAACGGGATATTCTTGGTCACAACCTCTATGTTCTTCTCATCAAGACGCATATCGGGATTCGATTTCTCGAAGTAGAGACTGGGAGGAATAGCGCCCTTCTCGATAATCAGAACTGCCTTGATCAACGCCCCAAGTCCACTGGCATTCTCCAAATGTCCGATATTGGTCTTGACGGATCCAATCCAAATCGGATCCCCACGCCGTCGCTGACACCCAAGGACGCTTCCCAATACGCCGCTTTCGGTGAGGTCACCAAGAGCCGTTCCAGACCCGTGAGTCTCGACGTATATAGTTTTCTCCAAGTCGAGATGCGCACGAGCATACGTCTTTCGAATGAGACTCTCTTGCGCCTGCGAATTAGGCGCTGTTATGCCTTGTGTTCGCCCATCCTGGTTTAAGGCAGAGCTTCTAATAACTGCTCTAATGGGGTCACCGTCAGACAAAGCACGCGAGAGGCTCTTCAAGACAACACAAGCAGCGCCTTCGCCTCGACCATATCCAGATGCTCTCTGGTCAAAGGCATAGGAACGGCCATCGGGAGCATAGAACTTGAGAAAGCTTGGGGCAACCATGGATGCTGGGTCGAGAATTAGATTGGAGCCACCCACGATCGACTGCTGGCAATCTCCATGCCAGATGCTTTCGCATCCATTCTGCAAGGCGACCAGACTACCGCTGCATCCTGTGTCCAGAGTGAAAGAGGGGCCGTGTAAGTCGAAGAAATAGGATAATCGATTTGAGAACATGGCCTCTCCGTTACCGGTAACGGTATAGAAAGGCAGATTCTCTGGATCGCGCAAGAGCATCTTCTCATAGTCTTTGTGGTACATTGCCGTATAGACAGATGTGTCGCTGCCCCTCAATCTCTCGAGAGTAAGTCCCCCTAAAACAGATCACTGATCAGCAAGCGATGCTTTGCGCTAGAGCGATTTTCAGATAGAACTTACCATTCTCGAAAGCTTCGTAAGCTACTTCCAGAAGGAGTCGCATTTGAGGATCCATAGCCTGTAAGAGTTTGAAGTTAGCTACCATACTCAAAAACCCCAATGTTGGCGCAAGACACTCACCTTCGCCTCTGTCGGGCTAATGTTGAAGAATGGCGCATCAAAGCGAGAGACATCCTCTGCAAGAAAGTGGCCGCCCTTGGTATGAAACTGGACGGTTAATCAGTTAGCTTTCCAGAAAACCTTCCCTAGGATAAAAGGATTGACTGACTGTGCCTTGATTGCTGGTTTCCGGATTATAAAATGAATCCTGGTTGAACCGATCCATGGGGACTTTAGACCAGGCATTGCGAGCCTGACTTAGGAGATCCCAAAATCGTTCCACATCTGTTGCTTCTCCAGGAAACCGGCATGCCATGCCGATGACAGCAATCGGCTCCACGGTATCCGTATTGTCTAAGCTCGACATCGTGGTATTGCTAGCTTCGCTTCTTTGCTTTCTCTCTGCTCTTCAGGGTTGAAACGATCACGGTTCAACATCCATGTGGAGGAGGGGCATACTTAAAGCTCTCGAGTACCCTATGTTGCCGGGGCATCATCATGGCTGGGCAGCATCTCGCTTATTGGCCTTTTCGGGCTTTCCCTGTCCCCAACAAAGATGTGGCTCTTACCAGGATACATAATACTCAATCCGTTCTACCAATTGCCACACAGTACCCTCACAACATAGTTCGTAGTGGAGCGAACAAGGGCCAAGGCTGGTTGAAAAGAGGGTCGTCGGTATTAATCTACATTCCAATGGCTTTCTTCATGACATGTCTTTGACGCGCAATCTGGCGCTATTCTTGAGTTCTTCACAATCCGACTCGCTGACTTTATGCTCTGCGGCTGAGCGTTGGTAAGACCCACAATATCACAATAGCTGAGTTGTCTGTGCGCAGGCCGGGAAAACAATACAGCCTCAGAGAGATCCAGGTTCAACGAAGAATCAATCTGATACTGGCGCTCCTCGTCAAGATTTCCTGTCGGCTCATGTATAGGTGCATAGTGCCGGATCAGCGTAATAGTAGTATTTGCTATTTAACGTCGGAAACGGATTACAGTTGACGCCACCTGACCGCCAGAAGTCGCGGAGTCCCAGGATCAGCGCGATTGTCACGACGCCGAGTGTGTTGCTCAGCACGAGCTTACTACTACTCGGTACGAGTCCCGGAAAAACACTCAATATGAGTCTCAAATTCACGGAGAACCTCAGAATCAAGACTCGTATTGAGCATATACGAAGCTTATAAGCAACAAATGATAGTCTAAATCTTGGAATCCTCTCCACACAGATTTATATTATTTGTTTGTTACATTTCAGCTTAGTCTTAGCATAAAAGGGAACTACGCATGGGGTATTTTGTAAAAATACAAAAAATATTACTTTAGTGTATATGGCCTAGGATGCGTCGTCGCGTCTAAAACTAATCTTCAATTAAGTTGAGCCCCGGTTAAATCTGTACTGAATCCCACATCTTATCGTTTGCTTGTCTCACTGTCGCGCTAAGGCATTCAGATGTCCAATCCAGTCACTAAGCGCCATCAAGCGTCAAGTCCGTCTTTAGCTTGACGGGCCTTGCGCCTTTCTGGGGCCATGGGCGGGCTCTGCAGAGGTCTAACCGGCAGTGCCGATCTGCCCGTCGAATGCCCCGCTCTGGGACCAGGGCCTTTTCGTTTCCGAGAAAGCGTGGAAGTAGCCGCCCTTAACGTTAAGCGAACATAGATACACACTCCGTGCCTGCAGTGCTCGATATATAGTTAGCAGTGCATGCTCTGGCAGAGGATATCACCAACTCTAATTATCCTTCCACAGCATTTATCCCTCCTGACCAAGCTACAATAACCATGGCGCATGAAGCAATAGATGAACAGTGCCAGATCGAACATGTCGAACACGTCCTCCAATCACACCCATTCACGCAATCCCTCCGTTCAAACCCATCCATCACCAATGAACCCCGTCTCTACTCACATATTCCTGCATCAAACCGCGCAAACATGTTCACTTGTGGGAACCTCTTGACACCTGGAAGGCTCGTCGTGCCGCCGCTTCTCTTCAGTGATGAGAGTGCCTCCTCCACGATCCTCGTTTTTTATCTCGGAGCTGCCGTGGCAGGCTATGAAGGCGTCGTCCATGGTGGGATGTTGGCTACCATTTTGGACGAGGGCTTGGTTATGTGCGCTCAGGTGATTGGAGGTGGTCGAGCTGGGAAGCGGACCAGGCCTCTTACGATGAGTCTGAGTATCGAGTATCGGAAGCCGGCGGTGACGGAGGAGTGCTATGTCCTCAGAGCGACTTTACTCAATATGGAAGGGAGCGTTGCATCTGTTAGTGGGCGGATTGAGGTCCTGAGGGTGCCTGATGATGAGGAGGAAGCCTGTGAAGAAGCTGAGATGGTGGCCGAAGCTAAGGGAAAGATTTATCTGTACTACGGCGGACTGAAAGCGAGTTATGGCCAAAACGTGTAAAATTCCGTATTGATGTATTACTACGGGAAAGGCTGAATTCCACACGCTCTTATCCAGATGCTTAGTAATATAGCCGCAACTGAAAAT
>JBDODA010000060.1:0-150003 GCA_039880815.1 Aspergillus intermedius | reverse complement strand
AATCGCAATAGAGCTTAGTTCCTATAATAAATGCATTTTTTTGTTGTGTTATTGACTTCAACATTTCGACCACCGTCGGGAGGTGGCCCGCTCGGTTGGGTGGCCCGCTCGGTTGTGGATTACGTTATCTTCCATGCTTATTAATTCTTTTGGCCTGAAACCATGACTCACGGGATTTCGTATATGCCTCAAAACAAGGATACAATTCATCTTGCATTCGCGTTCTTTGTCCTCTAATTGATTGTCAGCGTGTCGCCTCTGAGGCTGAGGCATTGATGTAATGTCTTTTCTCCCCCCTCTTTCTGTGTTATTTCTTCCAGGGACAAGGCAAAGACAGCGACCACACTTGACCCTCGGTCAGGCTGTGAGTGCAATGCGCTTCATGTATTTCCTTTCAAGTTGATCTCATGATGCGATAAAAGAGAAAGCAACATGCCTTTTCCAGATTAGTTTCACTCCAATCAACATATCTCTGGATCACGGTATCTATTTTATCCTGAATATGAATTCTTTTGGCGACGACATCAACTCTGTTGAGAGCACACCTTTGGATCGCTTGAGATCCTTGCAAGGCTAAAATTATGAAAAGGCTATAAGTGTCAGGAGACTTCATTTACTGTGATGAATGGTTTGCCGATGCATCCTCGATTCACCTAAGTCATATTTTTGCTCCTTATGGCCTTCCTAACCTACATAGATGTCCCGAGTCATGGGCAGCCATCGAGAAAAGGCGGTTGCAGGTCGTGGACGAGTAAATGGACTCGGGACAGGGCACATTGATTATTGAAGGATCCTTTGCACCGAGGGATAAATGAAAATTGACGATGTCAAATATCTCTGGAAAAGCAAAACATCGGACCAGCACGGTTGGAGAGCGGTGACCAACAGCAAGGCTGCTGTTGAGAGAGGTGGAAGGCAAGGATGGCTATTATGAGCGGACTAGTTCTTTGCTTAATTAAAGCATGGGGGTCCTAGATCTGTGGTGGTTATTTCAAGCAGCTTAGCGATGAATGGCCAGGATAGTTTTACTGTTATACTGTGCGTGACTGATTCGCGTACAGACAGACATATCAAATGACATCCAAGACCACATGGTCAGGATCCCGTGACATCGGAAAAGATGAGTCACCGGACAGAACCAAGAAAAATAATCCTCTGAACTACTGTACCCCGCATCCGAAACTGCGGAGTCTCCAGACGAGTATGGATACCTGGGGTATACACACTGAAAAATGTGGTCGCAGAAGTGTGAATAAACCACATGCCCTCCTCCCCGACAGGGTAGGTCCACTTCGGGCAATGTAGGACAAGGAACCGGTTGCAACAGGATTGAACCGGGACATATAGGGAGGGCTTTGTTCTGACCAACCGAAAATGCCGCATCGGAATGTCAAACATTCCGACTCGGAAGCAGTGCAGGATTGCTATCGACTACACTCCTGTAGCACAGTCCAGAAGATGGGCTAGCATTATCAATTATGGAGCAGGCTAAGCTCTTGTTCTGATGCATCTCGTGCAGCACTACGTAATCTTTCCCGAAATGTCTTCGCCTTCCCGAGTCCTGCGGTCGAGACCGTCGTTGCTATCCGTTTGTAGACCGCATTCACTATTCTACCAGTACTTGCACAGAAACTATTGATTCATGGTCCTTGCTTCTACTGACTCTTCAAAAGTACAGTAAGTGGCAACGGTCAAAAGGATCTTATATGTAGTACTGGTACTACTACTACTACGTACCATGTACTATGTAGAATAACAGCGGCAATAAGTTCTCCCATTGATGCGAAGTCAGAGACCACGCTAGAGACCACGCTGGTCTCTGATTTGCTGCCCACAAGGATACCCTCGGCCCAGCGACTGGAAGGCTATTATGTAAGTGGGGATGGTTGGTAACCAATCAGAGAGTCGATGGTGCTCCCCTCGGCCGGCATTTCGTCACGAAGCCGGTTGGATTCGCTACAATAGAGTATGGAGAGTAATGGTTACTGTATTGCGAATAGCCTCTTTTCTGGCTTTTCTTCTTGCTTTTCTGGGTCTAATTGTATTATGTAGAGTTTCTTGCAACTCTCAGTAACGTCATTACTGCGTAGTCGTGACAGTCGTGACAATCATTTCTTTCCTGTTGTAGAAGTACTCAACCATTTCTTCCGCTGTACTCTGTACTTTTCTCCTGCATACTTGCAACGTATCCCCCTAAATCACGCGTGATTTTTCTCGCAATACTATCCAATCCCCCCTGTCTATTCCTTTATCCATTCTTAGCGCTTCCGTAACCTCTTCGTGTCCACTCGCAATAATCTGGGGTTTCTCTCGGGTCTTTTCGGATTCTCGTCACTAATCCGACATATCCCGTGTGGAGAACCCAAGGCAATCCGCCTCAACGGCTGCTCTCCAACTCGCGAACCACCGAATCATGGCCTCGTCGCAGAACATTCATATACCCCCGGGTCTCCCTCGAGAATCTGGTCCTCTCTACTCAGATTTCTTTGAACAACAAGTCGCAAAGCAGCGCAACAACAATTATCATTCTACTTCTTTAGTCAATATGGTTGCTACTTCTGTTAATCGCACCGCTCTGCACCCCGGTGGTGTTCAGTATGTCTTCCTTTCCCTTTCTAATACTATCTGGACGTGGCAACTAACTGTTCCAGACCGGGTAACCGTCACACTGAACTCGAGGAAGAACTCCACGAGCACGCACACATTGACTACGATCGTGTCGCTATTGTATGTGTCTTGTGATACTCTTCCCTAAATGGTGCACTTGCTTACACTCACTGTTTCCAGATCGCAAACCCCTCTGTCCCTGCCCTCTACGAAGATGCTCTCGTCTACGAAACCGGCTCTGCTATCACCTCCAGCGGCGCTCTCTCTGCCTACTCCGGTGCCAAAACTGGCCGTTCTCCCTCAGATAAGCGGATCGTCAAGGAGGAATCGTCAGAAAAGGATGTCTGGTGGGGACCCGTGAACAAGCCCATGACCACCGATGTAAGTTTTCTTTGTTACATTTTTTTTTTGCTCATACACTCTCCCTTGCGTCGCCGCAATCAAGCTTTCTGGCAGCGGCATTTTCCCAGCTTGCATGAAATTGCCGCTGCTATGGATGCTTTGTGACATGTCTTCCTGCGACGTTGAGGCATTTATGCATCCCTTATCGTGTACAACCCAAAGATAGGGGCATGTGACCCATTTTCCTTTTTGGGCATGGCGCGATCCGCATTCTGCACCAGCCGCATCACGTGCCATGATGTCATTCTATAGGGCTGAAGCTAACTAAACTCCTTCAGGTCTGGCGCATCAACCGTGAACGTGCTGTCGACTACCTCAACACCCGTAACCGCATTTACGTTATTGATGGTTACGCCGGCTGGGATGAGCGCTACCGTATCAAGGTCCGGGTTGTTTGCGCCCGTGCCTACCACGCCCTCTTCATGCGCAACATGCTTATCCGCCCCAAGCGTGAGGAACTTGAGCACTTCCACCCCGACTACGTGATCTACAACGCCGGTTCTTTCCCCGCCAACCGCTTCACCGAGGGTATGACCTCGGCCACCTCCGTCGCCATCAACTTTGCTGAGAAGGAGATGGTTATCCTCGGTACTGAGTACGCCGGTGAGATGAAGAAGGGTGTCTTCACTATCCTCTTCTACGAAATGCCCGTCAAACACAACGTCTTGACTCTGCATTCCTCTGCCAACGAAGGTCAGAACGGTGATGTTACCGTTTTCTTCGGTCTGTCGGGTACTGGCAAGACCACTCTCTCTGCCGACCCCAAGCGTGCTCTGATTGGTGACGATGAGCACTGCTGGACTGACCGTGGTGTCTTCAACATTGAGGGTGGCTGCTACGCCAAGTGCATCGGTCTCTCTGCTGAGAAGGAGCCTGACATTTTCAACGCCATCCGCTTCGGATCGGTTCTGGAGAACACTGTCTTCCACCCCATCACTCGTGAAGTCGACTACGATGACAGCACCCTGACCGAGAACACTCGTTGCGCCTACCCCATTGAGTACATTGACAACGCCAAGATCCCCTGCCTGAGCGACAACCACCCCACCAACATCATCCTATTGACTTGCGATGCCCGTGGTGTCCTGCCTCCCATCTCCAAGCTCACCACTGAGCAGACCATGTTCCACTTCATTTCTGGTTACACCTCCAAGATGGCTGGTACTGAGGACGGTGTCACCGAGCCCCAGGCCACCTTCTCGTCTTGCTTCGCTCAGCCCTTCTTGGCTCTACACCCCATGCGCTACGCCCGTATGCTCGCGGACAAGATCTCGCAGCACAAGGCCAACGCATGGCTCCTCAACACCGGCTGGGTTGGCGCTGGCGCTACCACTGGTGGCAAGCGTTGCCCGCTCAAGTACACTCGTGCCATCCTGGACGCCATCCACAGCGGCGAGCTCGCCAACGCCGAGTACGAGGTGTACGACGTCTTTAACCTGCACGTTCCCAAGAGCTGCCCGGGTGTTCCTTCGGAGCTGCTTAACCCCAAGAACAGCTGGACCGCATCGACGAGCTTCAAGGACGAGGTTAACAAGCTGGGCAAGTTGTTCAACGACAACTTCACCAAGTACTCGGACCAGGCAACAGAAGATGTCATTGCCGCTGGGCCGGTTGTTTCATGATTTCGTTTTTTATTCTTGTTGTTTCCTTTGTTTGCTTTGATTAAATAATTGCATGGCGTGAGTTTTGGTATTTGTATTTCATTTTTATGTACAGGGAAAAGAATGATATCATTGATACCTGAATACTTTATCCTATTCTTTACTCCGTATTCCACATTGATGTAGTCTCTGTAGAATCAACATCGTAACTAGTAGTATGCTTAGGCCTCTCTACAAGATGCCCTGCCACGGCCATTACCGACAAGCCAGCCACTATCTCGGCTGACAGGAAACCAAGGCCGGGAATTGGTTATAGGTAAAAATATTTACCGGCAGTTTCCCGCGGGATTCATCAGTGACATATTTACTAGTACACCCTTGGTCAGGGAACTAGTAATTATGGGCTGGTGATTGGCCTCATGGCCACGGTCCGTGGACCCGTGTGCCAACACCATCAGAGAACAAACACATACCGGACCGTCACCCGAGGGAGACCCTATCACGGAAGAATATAATTCAGTGACAGGGGTGCGGGAGGAATGGAACTATGTTCGCACGTATAGTAGGCTGTATGTACCAAGGCAGATGTTTATCCTCGGGTGAGATTCGGGCGGAGGGAATCACGTATCCTTTCATAGTACTTTCAATCTCTAGTACTAGTTATCAATTATTCTATTGTTATTGCGGTAGTCATTATAAATGGTATCTATTCGTGATGGCTACGGATATATACTCGGCTCATCTATGGCTATTTCCCCAAGGACGGAATAGAATAAAGATTGTCGGGATCCCGGTCGGTTCTCGTGGTTACTTAAAACAGACTAGCGGGTGACAGGAAGATGTGTAATGTGCTGTTATGTAAGTTACCGGCCCCGCAGTTTATGACGTTTTTGGGGGAGGTTATTATCGTTGTATTATGAGTTCTCCCCGTCCAAGCAGTATGAGAGCATTATAGATGCTAGTGTAGATAAGAGGGACAGTGTGAGAATGAACTGGATATTGGTTGATTATAGAAGTATGCAAGAAAATGAATGGCATTGGTAGTATACAGTATAGTGTTATATAGAAAGAGTGAAGTATAGAAGGAAAGAGCAGTATACGCAGTTACTCAATCGGGCAGATCCGTCACTTTCCGTTGTTTCGTCGGTTATTATATCTGGCTGGAAGGTTGACGTCCTCGCTTCATCTCCTTTTCATCTCTCCTGCTCTCCATCTTCGGTTGCGTTTTCGGTTCTCTGTTTCGTCCCGAGCTGGTATATATACTCGTGTACCTCGTTCTTTGTTATTGTTTCTACTTCTGTGACGTTGTGATTTTTTCATCTCTTACGGTGAGTGTTCATCCTCATAGCTTTCATTTAGGCTATACGGTCATCCACTAACGTCTATCAATAACAGCCATGGCCACCGTCAAAGAAGCAGCTTCCTCCCAGGCTCAGCCTGCCCCCAACTTCCTCCACCACCCCTACACCCGAGCAGTCCTCCCTTTCGTCAACGGCGGTCTGGCAGGGATGACTGCTACCGTCGTCATCCAGCCCCTCGACATGATCAAGGTCCGTCTACAACTCGCCGGTGAAGGTGTCCGGACCGGCCCCCGTCCCTCTGCGTTTGGCGTGGCCCGCGATATCATCGCCTCGGGCAAGGTGGCCGACCTCTACACCGGTTTGTCCGCTGGTCTGCTGCGCCAGGCTGTGTACACTACTGCTCGCCTGGGATTCTTCGATACCTTCATGAAGACGCTGAACAAGAATGCCGAGTCTTCCAACCGAGGCGTATCGTTTGGCGAGCGTGCCGGTGCCGGTCTCGCTGCCGGTGGTATTGCCGCTATGGTTGGAAATCCAGCCGATCTGGCTCTTATTCGCATGCAGTCCGATGGGCTGAAGGCTCCTGAAAAGCGTGCAAACTACCGTGGTGTTCTTGATGCTCTGGCTCGTATCTCGAAGAGTGAGGGTCTTGGGGCGTTGTGGGCTGGTGCTTTCCCGACGGTTGTGCGTGCCATGTCGCTCAACCTGGGCCAATTGGCTTTCTTCTCCGAGTCCAAGGCTCAGCTGGCTAGGCGGACGAACCTATCGGCTCAGAACCAGACGTTCGCGGCCTCTGCTATTGCGGGATTCTTTGCCAGTTTCTTGTCGTTGCCGTTTGACTTTATCAAGACGCGTCTGCAGAAGCAGCAGAAGGACCCGCAGACTGGGAAGTTGCCGTACAAGGGTATGCTGGACTGTGCCGGCAAGGTCATCCGGGATGAGGGTTGGCTGCGGTTTTACCGTGGTTTCGGCACGTATTATGTGCGGATCGCGCCTCATGCGTTAGTGTCCCCACATTGTCTTATTTAGCTGTTCTTTGCTGACCCACTGCTCCACAGGATGGTGACGTTGATCGTGGCCGATTATCTTCGCATTCTCACCAAGTAATTTTCTTCGCGTTTGACTTTTTAGATCCATTTTACGCTGTCTTCATTTGTCTGGAACAGATGGATTTTTGATTCTTTTCTGATTGTCTTTATGCGGCTCGCAATGACTGCCATGCTGATGACACGTCCTTTCAATTCAGCGCGTTTATTATGTACTGTTAGTCAGTTTTATATACCCCACGGCCGATGTGGTCGGGATAGTTTCAATTGAATGATTCAATATATGATCTGTAGCAATTGTATTCACAGTACTCTGGTACTTACATTAACTGGCACTGGGATCACGCGACATGGCCTTTTCTTGCTTGACCCAGACAGGATGCGCTTCTTCTTCGTCATCATCTTCTTCGTCACTAGCAACCGTGATGCCGGATTTTCGCTGAGCCCTGCTTCTCTTCCTCCGATGACCATCTCCCCCATCCTCATCCTCATCCTCATCATCATCCTCATCTACATCCTCCTCTTGCTGTCTCTGCATCCTCCTAACCCTCCTCTCCAAAACCGCATCCCTCTTCAAATCCTCCTGCGTCAACACAACCGAACAAACCGGACACTTGACCGCACGAACCCGATTTCTCCGATCCCCACCAACAGGCACCATCATCGGACTATGCAAAATCATATCCATAATCGCCTGAGCCTCAAAACTATGCGGACACTTCTTCGATGTCAGCGGTTCATTGAAAGTAAGAAGCGTCAACGGACATTTCAATGAAACACGCTCGCTTTCAATAGCAATATCTTCATCATCCTCCTCAGCGGGCGTAGATTGGTGCCGGCGTGTTTGCGGTCGTGTCTGTGTTTGCGGAGGGGCTGCGGCAATGGATGGGTCTTCGAGGTGTTTGAACCAGGTCGATGGGTGTGGGGGAGGGGGGATATCGTCGCCGGGGTGCTTGGCGTCGTGGACCATGCGGTAGAAGCCGATATAGGTGTTGTTTGTGGAGTAGCGTTGGGTTAGGGAGAGGGCGTGCCAGTTTTGCGTTTCGGTGGTGAGCTGGGTGGTTAGTTTTTGGCTGGGTGGTTCGCTGGCTCGTTGGGATTGGGATTGTTGGGTTTCTTGGTAGTCTTCGTCTTCTTCGTCTTCGTTTTCGGCTTCATCGTCAGAGTCAGGATTGGGGTTTCGTCGCCGACGTGTGTCACGGGGTTGTTGGCGCTGTGTAGTCGTAGACGCGACTTCTGCTTCTTTGCCCAGGTCTGCGAGGATGGAGATAAGTCCGCCGGCTTTGACTTCTGTATCGACGATGCCGCGCATTTCGGACTCGAGTTTCTCGGTTATAGCGTGGACTTGTTCTTCTGTTCTTTTGAAGCGCTGGACTTCTTCATCCTCCTCATCATTTCCCCCTCCCTCTCCTTCCCCATCATTCTCATATTGACTCCTCGACCTCTTCCTCGCCATATACCGCGTATACCGCTCCCTCGCATCAGTCAACCGCTCATTAACCTGCGCCGCCGAGTCACCTAGTTTCTCGACCGCGTGCGTGATGTGTGTTTGGAGGGCTTTGAGTTTGTGCGATTGGGCAAGGTCCGCGAGGGCGGTTTGGGATTTTCGTGTTAGGGGTGCCAAGGGGGGTTCGTAGGGGGGAAGTTGCTGATCGAGGGTGGGGATGTCATCGTCGTCGTTGTTGGTGGTGGTGGTGGTGGAGGGGTAGCAGCTGTGGCGGGATGGTATTGATGTTGC
The DNA here is from genome assembly GCA_039880815.1 of Aspergillus intermedius. Taxonomy (NCBI): domain Eukaryota; kingdom Fungi; phylum Ascomycota; class Eurotiomycetes; order Eurotiales; family Aspergillaceae; genus Aspergillus; species Aspergillus intermedius. The sequence goes on along the minus strand of JBDODA010000060.1, from coordinate 141,308 downwards.
TGTTGGCATTTTGTGGTTTAACAAACTGGTATATTGCGCTTTGGAGTACAAGTATGTATGAGAAAAAGACTGGAGTACGGACGCGACGCGATGCGCTAGTCTGTTTTGGGAATTATTATTCGTGCCTTGTTTTACAGGCACCTACAGAGTAACGTAACCGGTAAGCGAGCGCCGCACCTATCTATACCCTACTATTTTAAATGCATTTTTTAACCACCCAAACACCATTATATTAAAAAATTTATCTCTGAGGGCAATGTTCTGATCTATGTCCTTCCTGTCCACATTTACTACACTTTGGCAACTTTCGTCTGACTGGCGGAGGTGGTAAAATAGGCCTTGTCGGTGGTCTTGTCAAGGGTGATCTAGGTGGTTCAACTGCCTCAACTGGGGGTTGTATAGCCTCCTGGCACTCCTGACAGTCATTCCTCCTTCATTTGGTATTCTTTTATTTGATCAAGTGCGTTTCTGCTTCTGCTTTTCATTTGCAGCACGTAATTGGCCATTTTCATGGGCTAGAAATATAGCACTATTCATGACGATTTCACAGCCTTTAACAAGCTGGTTGAGCGTTTGGTTGGTCGGACTGGGTGGACTTTTCGACCTGCGCTTTAAAAAGGCTTTAATTGAGGATGCCTGTTGTTGTAGTTGAATGAAGTTTTGAGGTGTTTTTGGGGTGAAATGGCTGGTTTGACTTGATCGGCTTCCAGGGCGGCTCCCGGGGGGTGTAGAGGTTTCAAGCTGAATATTCAGCTTATCTAGCACTTGTTGAGGGTCATATGGTGCTAAACCAGCAGCTGCACAGCTATTTTGAATGTTCTGGGGCTTAAAAGCTTCCACACGAGCATTTGGATATGCTGCAAGAAAATCAAATTTATCAATGTGGTTGATGCAGGCACGCATTTGGTCTTCAACTAGTCGACCATAGGTCCGCTTTAAGACAGCAAAACACCCGATATCGAGGGGCTGTAAAAGATGTGACGAATGTGGTGGCATACAGATTGGAATAATCGAATTTTCAGCGCATACTTGATCGAATTGGGGAGTTAAATGACTCCCATGGCCATCAAGGACTAAAAGTCGATATGTTCCTAGTGTACGGCTTGTTGTCACCGGAATAAAATGTTTTTGAAGCCACCGAAGTCCGATTTCATCTGTAGTCCATCCATTTTGACTAACTTCAAAGCGCCAGTCCCCTGGAAGGTCATCAAACCATCCTTGGATGGAGGTTTTTGCCTTTGAAGATAATGCATGGTGGAAGCACCCATCCAGATGCATTGATTGACTCAATAGTAGTCACCCACTCCCGATTTCCAGGCTGTAAAACCTATCGCCGACTATAATACTCTGATCGAGTAACAACTTTCTGAGTTGATGTAAGGCCCATCGCAAAGCCAGTCTCATCAAAGTTGTAGATATCTTCAGATAGGATACCATACTGAATAATAGTCTGTTGAACACAGTCAAACCATTGATGAATCACCTTCAAATCTTCACATTTTGCCCGTTAATAATCGTATCTTCGTGAGAAACGTGTCTTGAGCTCTGGTTGTCGATTGATGAAGTTATAAACCCATCTTTCACTGACTGTTTGAATTGGTGATTCCCCACGCTTTGCATGTAGAAGATTTGCCATATCTCTTACATGCCCTGGCCTGGGCGCTGCTCCACGACGATCCATAGAGAGTATCCATTGTAGAAGCGATTCCTCTTCATTCTGTGTCAATTTATGGTTATTAGCACGCGTGTTTTGACGATGAGGTCGTCCGGCTAGACGGCGTCGGAGTGTCTGATCTGCTATATTGAATCGACGTGCTGCTTCGCGTACAGAGGTGATTTCTTGTTTTTGAAAGGCCTCAATTGCAAGGAGGACCCTACCTTCTTGCTCAATGGAGTCTCGCTTCAATTGAGTGCGTTTTGGTGGCATGATAGGTGGTTGAAGGCAGTAGAGTGCGACGCGGGCAACGCGAACGCGTTAGGTGCGGCGCTCGCTTACGTGCGGCGCACCTCTGTATTCCATATAAAATGCCACTTTTCGAGACATCAATATCTCAACCACAAATACTTAGAAGCAAAATCCAATGATACGAAAGCATATACATCGATATTAAACAATGTTTGCTAATTTTTAGAAATTGTTAGGCTTTTTTTTTTTCAGTTATTGTTGTGACGGTTAGCGAGGCGCCAAAAACGGCTCCCATTGAACCGCGCTTCTGTCGAGACCTACCGCCTGCCGTAGACGGGAATAACATTGCCCTTTGCGGTATGGCGCCTACTGTGTCAGGGATAGCGCCGCATCACGCCGCTTTTGGGCCGCTCACATGCCGCCTCAACACATCCATTGCATCTCTAAAAGCCCGACATCCCCCCCTCGAAGGACCACGCACTTTCTCTTCCCTTTTTTCTTCTCCTGTCTGCCTCGCCCGGTGCAGTACCCTCTTACCAAGATGCCGCGTTACCTGACGATTTGCCCTTTTCCAGTATGGCGCCGTCCACTCTCCTCAGGGTGGCCGACGGGTCATCTGGACAATTGAGCCATTGAGACCTTGTTACTGTCGCTTCATTTGGAAATTGAGCTATATAATTTACCCATGATGCTGTGCTGCTGCTTACTATTGCAGTTATGGGCCCCTTCACGCGTCCGCCAGCTGATCAGCGACTTTTTTGAGTTGCTTCCACCCATGCTGTCCTATTTGGGCTTTTTCTTGAAGACTTCTGGATCCTCAGCTACCTTGCTTGTGGTCTCTTATCTCAAGATCTCATGATTGCTTCTTCAGCCAGGCTCCCAAGATTCTACATGGGAAAGGCAACTTTCTGGTTATCTGGCTACCAGATCTGGCTGTGAACCAGGTTGCGCCTGTCCCCCTCCACAGCCGTCTTTCGACCCCACCAGGATCAATTTATTTACATATCCTCGCCATGTTTACCATTCAATAGCGAAATTACCACATCCTTTTCATTTCAGCGTGTTTGACATGCGAGGCTTGGAGCTGCAACACCCAGATGTGATTGGCGCAGGGCACCGGATCTCGGCCTCCAGGCGTCACTAGTAGATGAAAATAGACACGTCAGCAGATGAGATTTTCAGGACGAGAGAAATTTGCCTCATTGCTTCTGCTGATGAGGAAGGTGGAATGGTGGGCTTGACAGATCAAGGGCAAGTATAAAGAGGACAATTGAGGTCGCAGAGGTTGCAACATCTCAACTCAATCTTCCCACAACCTGCACTCTCCCCTTCAACTTCCACTCCCCTCCTCTTCCCTCTTTCCAATCACCTGTCTGTCATAATATACCCCTAAACATCCCCGTTTCCTAATATATGCCCCCTACCTTTCACATGAACAACTTCAAGCCGTGGGCTCGCTCTTACAGAAAGCCATTCTCACCATACAAATCACCCAATTCATGCACCCCAAGAACCCAAAAAATCCCCTCGCCCCAAGCCTTATCATGATTCCCTTCCAAGCACTTTGCCACTTCCCAAGCATAATCTCCCTGCGCGGCCACCAGCCGAAATTTGTGTGCATATCAGTGCAAACACTCAGCTATGTACATCATCAAGCTCTCAATCTCAACTACTGGAAATACCTGTACCAGAATAGAATACATACCCGGAGACTCCTGAGCACGGCACAACATCTCCCCATGATTCAGTGCCTCACTTCTCAGATCCGGATCCAATTCCCCGCTGCGATATTCAAGACGACACTGATATCCCAATCAAGCCGCCCGCCTTTCGGGAGATTCGGCAGAGAATGCTCTATCATCTCCCAGTATATCTAGCTCGGACAACAGTCTAGAAGAGTTCTTCAGGCATCCAGATGCACAGGACGACATTCCCATCGACCCGGCAATCCTTGCCAACTACTGGCCTTGGGAGGATGGCAACCTCCAGCAATCTGTCCCACAAGCTGACAGCTTCATCAATCCAGAGACGACTTGTTCATATCCTGACCCTCCACCCGTTCTTCACAGCCCACCTTACTATCATTGAGGTTCCTGTGAAAAGGCGGTCAGAATGGCAATACTCAAACAAGTGACCACTCTCACATCCATGATCATCAACAACTGCACCCCTCCCAATATAACCCCAATCCCGATGCTTCCTACCCCGATGGTGTCCGTGAGGACCATCACGTCGGTGGATAGTCCGAAAGCTCTGAGTGGAAGACGCAACAATCAGGCGGGCGAGCTCACAAATGGCCTTGAGTTCCATCAATGTTGCCGCCCAGGGATGATCCCTTCACGCTTTGCTCTCACTTCATGTCTGCCCCACTCAATGATCGTTTGCAATTCCTTTCTTGGCTATTCAAAAGTGCTCTACCACATTGCATGTCTAGCTCTTCATCGACAGCATGTGAAGAGAGAGATGCGCTGGCAACCAGTTGCTCAAGTACCCTGCATGAGATTGAACAAAATGGGCGTGGTCGTAGAAAGGCCCGAGGAGGCTTGGGAAGGGATATGCCATGGTCCATGGAAGAGGCGAGCCTTCTGCCGAAGCTGAGAAAGGAAGAGAGTCAGTCTTGGGCAGAGGTTGCAAGGTTATTCTCAGAGCGCTATCCAGGGAGGACTTTAGGTGTGATACAGGTACACTGGAGTACGACCCTCAACAAGAAAACAGATTAGCACTTGGCGGAAATAGACATACGATATTGGCATTCTGAACCGTTTACAAACTAAGAGGATGAGTTACAACAAGCCATCATATTCTCTTATCCACTGATGATTTGATTGGCACTAAATCCTCTGCCTTTCATGCAACTGAGCCAGGCCCCTAGGTCCTCTCATTCATCCCCACGGTTCTGCTCAGATCCAGACACGCCCCTGCGGCCATCACTGGGGACAGCAACACATACATGAGCCTGGTGTTAGTCGCGATCATGTCACATATTGTGCTTCTGGCCGCATCGGTGAACTGTGTGTGGGTCGATCATCATCATGCCTGAGTCCTTGGATCCAGCTCATTTGCCACATACCTGAGCGATAGAAACCCAGTCCTTTCCGGCAGTATTGTCTGTAGCGATCCAATGCATGTGATTCTGAGTTGCTAGAGTAGACTGAACCTGACGTTGCCCAGCTGCCTCTCCTCAAATGTGCCCGAGTTCTTGTTCATATCCGCGCAGACAGCCGCTAGCAAAATTCCTATTGAAGGGGACCGTCACAATAAAAATTTGACAGTAGATGGGATGGCAGATTACCTTTGAAACCACTGGAATATACTGACATTCCACGAGGACGATTTCAGACAGAACCGACCAAGCAACATCATATTGAGGACTATTATGACGTAAAAGCCTACATATAACTAACGTTAGTCAATCATGGCATTAAGGAATTCCTCCCAGCATCATGTAGACAATGGTGCATTGGCCTTGATTGAGAAAAAGTATATCTTACAAATCTCACGAGATTAACTAACTAGTTAACCAACGGAAGTTACACCCAGTACATGAATATCTCCACTGACCAGCCTGAACCTGTCAATTGGCCAATCAATCCTCACATCAGTCCAGAAGCTTCCTCAATTCATTACAAGTGTACTGCAATTTGGGCATCTTGGTGAGAGGAGAGTTTCCAAGAACGCTTTGGCTAAGGGGCCGATTTTTGACGGACCGATTTTTGACGTCACCATTTCCTGAATAATATGTGACTTGATAGGGACTACATCACGAGAATGGAGTAGCCCAAGCATGAATAGTGATACAAGACTCTTATTTCATATATGTACGCCATCATGGCTTATGATACCACTCTAAAGCTCGCTGTTCTGATTGATGCGGACAACACCATGCCATCTATTTCTAGAGATTTACTTGCCGAAGTCGCAAAATATGGCGCATGTGAAGCGGGCCTACGGGGGTTGGACTAGCATGAACTTGAATGGCTGGAAGGAAAAACTCCTCAGTCATTCAATTCAGCCAATACAGCAGTTTTCGTACACTCATGGCAAAAATACGACTGACTCAGCTATGATCATCGACGCGATGGACCTTCTGAACTCAAGCCATTTTGATGGTTTTTGTCTTTTCTCTAGCGATAGTGACTTTGGTGCCAGTGTCATAGTCACATACTATATCTAATTACCAATGGGGAAGGCTCTGTTAGCAAGAAAGATCGAAAAAAGAAGAAATCCAATTATCTATCACCTCTGCTAGAGATCGAGTACGCTAAATCAATCTACGTTGAAGGCCCCTATGATCGTCGAAGGGGTCAGTTCAGATCTCTTCAGTTTGCTGGAAATGAGGCATCTATCTCTTCTGACCCAGATCTTCTTGCTCATGCAAAAGACATACGTGTTTGCAACACAATACCTTGTTGACTCACTGAGAATTCAATGCTTGAAGTCACTTCACTGTGATTTTTGCAATATCTCGCTAAACTCGCGAAGTGTATCTCACATCCTTGATCTGCTACAGTATACCTTCGAGCATACAGGCGGAGAAGAGCTGGATGGATGTCTTTCTCTCAGAGGGACCATGATTGAGAACATTCTATGATCATTTACAGTATCTTACAATGACTCAATTAAGCTGCTAGCCGTTAAGACCGCTTATATTTCCACAATGATACAGTCAGGGAGGTTGTGGTGGTAAATTCGTACCCTGTTCTCTTGTCTTAGACGATACTGGCCACCAAGTTGATGAGCAAAAGCAGCCATTCTCCCTAAACTAAATCTCTCAGTTGACTGTGCTGCCATGGTCTGCCGGCACTTGGCATAAGAATGAGGTTGGACAAAGTGTCTTGGAGTAAATAGCCATAACTGTGCCATGCTGACTGCAAATGGATTGACTCTGGAAGGCAATGGAACGAAGACATGCTCTGAAGCTTGGAAAGATGAGGTTTCCTTCATGTTTTGGGAGCTCCAACGTTTGAGCATCGCCTCATTAATAGTACCCTTAAACTGTTTTGGGAGAAGATTTCGAAAGGCTCTCACTGGTTGTTTCAAATACAGAGTATACTGAATGAGTGTATTGATAGATAGCAGTCATCCAGGGACCTCAAGGAGCCTGCTTTGAAGAGTCTCTTTCCGTTTTTTCTTGAACATAAGGGAAAAATTAATTGTGATTGCATAAGTTCCACAAGTTGATCATGGTCCTTTGTCGAATATGCAGGCATTAGACCCTCTACAAGCAGCACTGAGCTTGGATCTATTAAATATGTTGTATCATCCGGGAAAAGATATGGCCATGTCCAGTGGATCACACTGAGGTAGTGATAAATATGCTGCCAATAAAACATTAACATATGAAGACCCTTCTTTTTACGAAATCTATGCTGTAGAGATAGTTTGCCTTGGCTCGCAGACAATATTTCGACTCTCAAGACGTAGATTCAGACTGATTCTACCCCATTCGACTTCATCCAAGCTTCGTACTTCTGTCGCCGGAAGATTGGCGAATCGCGGCTGTTGTATATTTTTCGTTTTCTTTTTCATTTTTTTTTTTGGTATCTTTCTAGAGACAGTTCAGATGCTATTCATTTTTTTCTGAAGCGGGTACCTCGGAGGGGTGCACGGCGCTAACAACCCATACATACATATATACATACAGGCCCTGCAGAATAAAATAAGCTCAGTTCTTTCAAGAGCCTCTAATAGAGAGTATATATTTCATTAATATACTAGATATATATACATATAAAGCCGTATTTATTGCCTAGGCACTCAACTCCTGCGCCTCCCATCTCCTGTCAGATCCAAGTTCTGGCCTGGCGGCGTTGTCCGCCACTTCGCAAATCTGGTGATCTTTCCCGGTCGCTCCATTGGCAAATACGGGATTCTGGTCTTGGGTTGAGCCATGCTGGCCACCATTTTGGCGTTTTCTCCAAAAAAACCAAAATAAAGCCCCTATCAGAACTATCGCTCCCCCACATCCAACACCCACCCCAACTCCTATCTTGACTCCGCTGCTGGTCCCTGTGTTCTTCGAATCTCCCGTGCTCGTGGCTGTCGCGCTACCTGTGGGAGTGCTTGACGTGGTCGATGTACCGGTAGTGGATGATGAATTGACTTCGAAAAGATTGAACCCTAGGTCCAGCGCTTGGCCCATCGCGGGCTGCTGATCACAGGCGACTTCGAGTCCTTTGATGACTGAATATCGGCAACAATTAGACACGTATTTAATAGGTTGGTTGGCAGATTTCCAAAAAGGTAAGGGAAGGAAAAAAAAAAAAAAACTTACAGTTACCCATTATCTGGGCATCCTGCACCTTTTCCAGGCACGCTCTGCAGGTCGGAGCGTTGTTTGTGAAAGCCGAGTTATCACTTGTACAAAATGCATAGCGATCACTTTCAGAAACTGCAAAAACCTGGTCTGTCAAGGGCTGCAATAGATTGTTGCAAGCCTGGCCGCAATTATCCATTGCAGGGTTTGACTCGGGGTTGTAGTCATATCCAAAAACACACCATGCAAGGTTGAACCTCAAGTTAACTACGCAGTCAGTTGAAATGGTTTTGCTTGAGACTGCCAAAAAAAAAAAAAAGGCACAAGTACTTACATAGGAACCAGAACACATCCGTCTCATTGTCACCTTGATAACCAGGATTTTCTGCAGGGCTGCTTGCTTCACAGCTCAAGCATTGGACCCATTTCCGACCCTCTGCTGTGGTGTTTGAACCCTTGAATTCAGAATCCTTGCATACCAGATCGTCTTTAGTTGTATGGGAGGAATCGTAGTCTGATGTGTTTGTTGACGCGCCTGGTTGATCAACACATATTCCAGAGCAGGCAGAGTCTGGAGTCACCTCAATGCCTTTGACACTCAAGAATAAAAGGAAAAACAGGAATAAATTAGTTGGCGAGTAGCCTTTCATCATTAAATAATAAATTGGTGAGATATATGAGTTTTAGGAGTTGAAGAGGTGAAGAGGTTTGTTTTTTTCCCCTTCCTTCCAGGACGTGCTTTTGCGAGACTGACAGCAATTCAGCCTCGTCTGTCCAAGAGCCAATCACAATAAAATGGGGATACTACTCCGCAGGACTCTGTATGTACGAAGTCCATAATAACATCAATTATAAAAAGGGGTCTTCGGGCACTAGTGATAAGCGCTAGCTACACCGCCCTGGATTCTACCAGTCAACGCCCCTATCGTGTTACTGTAGTCGTATTCTAAGGAATGCCAATTGGTAGTAGATTGCACATGTCTTCTTATTCTATCTCCACGCCTGGAATTAGGCTAGGTTTGGCTTATTGCCTGTAACTGTTATCACACTGCTAGTATGCCTCTTTCGAAAACAATTTACTCATATCAGTTTCAAAGTGAGAGTCGAGTGCATGCCTTTGTCTCACAACCGCTCTCCATATTCTTGCCCCACCAGTCGACAGTGAATCGATTGTAACTAACGGCGAAGAAAACGACAACACCGGCGATGGCGATTGCTGTTGACAGGGCGGCAGAAAGAACGTAGTTGTACTTGGCAGAACATAGAACTCATCCCCATCGAGAAGTAGAGATTCTGTAGTGAAGGCATCCGGAGTACCGCAGTAGCCATTCATGAGAGGATCGAACATCTGCGGATCTGGCTGTGTCCTCCACATATGTTGGGGGTCGTCACCGCTCAAAAGGGCCTCTCTGCATTCAGGCAGAGAATCCCCGAATTCAGAATTAAAGGAAGAGTTTGAGTCAGAGTCATCGACATCGTATGTATCATCCCGAGACTGTTCATAGTCTAGCTTTCGCAAAAGGTTTCTTCGTCGTGGAGATGAGAGTACTTGACGGAACATGTCCAGATCGGTGCTGTATTTCTTAATTTCCGCCATTGTAAAGCGTTCCACTGCGTTTTGCCATTTGCGCGAAATGACTGCGTACCGGACGACGTTTAGAACTGGTTTTGGGTCCCCGGGCGTGGGATTTTTGATTGGGAGGATTCCAAAGAGATGAGGAATGATTGGAAAATATTGAAGAAATGGATGTTCGACTCTTCGAGGAATTTGGGAGAATACTCATTATTAGAGCGCTTACATGCGCCGCTCGCTTACCGGTTACGTTAATTATTTCTACAGAGCAGAGGTCAAAGGTGGTACTCTGTACAGTAGTATTCGATTGTATGTCTCAATAATGCTGACGTTAAACCTTGTAGAAGCAGAATGCGTGATAGAAACCTGGATTATTAGCATAATTTAAAAATGAGTGGTGTCACCGTGCTGCACTCACTGGCTGCTTCCTTCTCCTCCTCGGTCATCAAAAGAGCACCAGTCTCTCGATCCCGTACTCCCATGCGTTCACTGAGTGGTCTCAATTCAGGGTCGTTCTGCTCGTCCCGCCAGATGTCCAGGAACGGCTTGCGGTAGGAGAGTTCGAGGTTGTAATCCTCAGTCAGACTAATTGGTTAGCAGTGATCTATGAAGAACAGTGGGGAAAGGAGCCTACGCTCGAAAAGCTTCCCAGGGCACAACGTATTCCGGAATTCCCTCCACCGCTTCTTCCATGAAATATGTGTATCTCCATCCGAATGGCGGCCGGAAGACACCATCGTCCGGCGCAGGACCGGGAAACCGAACTTGGTAGATGCTATTTCCCCAAGCTGGTTTGTTATCATCCTCCTCGACCTCACCGTCTTCAGGATCTTCAAGTTTCTCCTGTTTGGCTGCCTCGCGTTCCTTGCGCTTTGTGTTGTATTCAGCCACCCGTGCGCTGATGACATCCGAGTTGGGACACACGCCCAAGAATCTACCACCCTTTCTCAGCAACCCGGACACGTTGCGAAGCATCTGGCGAGCCTTTTCTTCGCTCTCGAATGCGTAATGGATTGCGAACATCGATGCAACAACGTCAAAGCCACCGCCGCCCCATCGTGAGCTCATGACTGAACCTCCCGGACCTGCGTTCGGATCAATTCCGACCTGCTGGATAATAGGTACATCGCCCAGGAACTCTCCGAAGCAGTCCTTGGGGATGAACTCGCCATGGAACAGTGGGCCACGGCGTCCGTGCGGGCCGCGGCCATTTCTCATCGAACTGTAACGGTCACGGGCTTGCTCGACAGATATGTCTGCTGGATCAAGGCCAACGTAGAGGTCCACTGACTGCGGAGCTTGCTGCCATTTTCCCAGATCACCTCCCTTGCCGCAACCCAAGTCGACTACTAGAAGACGTCTTTCATCCATCGGCATTGGCCCGGTGCCTTCCGCCCAGTCCTTGGAATCAGCGTAACGCGAAAGGAATTCTTCGTCCGGAGAGAACTTCTGAATTAGAGTACTCTTGATCCAGTTGTTAAAGCTCCGCAGACCCTTTATCTTACTCTCCGTCTTCCGCCACTCCTTTCCTCGCTGCGGCACTGTATTGTAATGCTGACGGACAACATCCGTCACTCCACGAACCTGAGACGTCCGCATAGCATCATTCTCCTGAGCACGCTCCCGCTCCTCCTGTCTCCGCCGTATCGTCTCACGGTCAACAAGCCCCATCCTCGCACCACCACCCGGCCTCTTGCGCTGCCGCGTTTGCGCTTCAGGGGTAGGTGCTCTCGGAGGCGGCGAAGGCGAGCGATCCTTCGGGGGATCACGACTGCGGCCCGAGTTCTCATCCGCATCACGCCGTGCGTATGCAGAGGGTGGTGCCCGGCCACGTTTGCGTAGCTTCTGGTGTCGTTCTTCGAGACGCTTGCGCTTAGAGACTGGGCGGTCTGAACCTGGTTTCAGTTCGTCCAGCTTCTCTTCCGCCAGCTTTCTTTTCTTCTCACCATTTGGATCGAATGGGTTGGCGACGAAGTCCGTGGATTCGGGAGCCGGCCTGGTGGCGTCCGGGCTATCCATTGCTTTCGTAGCTGAGCGTTTTCCTTTCTTCCTGGTAGGCTTGAAGGATTGAGTAGTCTCTTTATCTGGTTCCGCGGCTCCTGTCTGTTCCGTAGAGATGTGACGGTGTGGTAGTTCTTCCGGCGCGGCAGTAGAAATTTCTTTCGCAGCTGGTTTCACGGACGGCTCTGTATCATAAGAAGACTGCTGCTCAAACACAGGTCCATCAGTAGAAGAATCGACCTCAATCAAGCCAATAAAAAGACGAACGACGAATCGCAGAAACGAGTTTCACTAGCTAGCCGCGGAAAATACCCACACCAGCTACTACTAGCGCGCTCGGAATAACCACGCAGCACGAGACAAACAAGAGGATAAAAAATACTCACCAGACCAGGACCCGGGACAGGGACAGCATACACCGGAGAAACAGGACGAGGAGCTTGAGCTGGCGCTGGCGCTGGCAGCGAATGCGACTGGGTCTGCTGGTCCACACTGCGGCGCTGAGGCCAAGGGCCCGCGTCGGCGTCGCGGTCAGCCCAGGCGTCGCGGGCGGGATCGTACATGGCGCCTCCTGACATTCGCGGGCCGTCGCTCATTTTGCAGCTGTAGAGGGTGAGGATGGGAAATATGAGGAGAGAAGAGTTTCGTGGTTCTCATTGTGAAAGACAAACTCATTCACTGACGGTTCCCTTCCCTGGATTCCTTGGTTGAGCCCAGCGCTTTCCGTCATTCTCCTTACCGCATCCGGAAGAGATTCACTACAACGAAGATAAAAGTTATAGAATCAATGGAGAAGACTGATAAAGAGTATTGCAGGGCTTAAAGTATAACGGTAGAAGTGCGATCAGACGCATTAAAATACTTGAATATTTGAGAATCTATGGATGTTAATGGGTATATACATAGGAGCCAAATAACATGACCTCGACGCCTGCTTGAGTCAATGCGATAATAACAAGAGAACAGCTGATCCAATACAATTAACGCCCCGGGGTCGACTTCCTAGGAGAATTGACATTCAAGACCTGCCGCATTCGCCGGATCTTAGACCACCATTCGCGATCAGTAGCCTTCTTAGTCTCCTCGTCAACTTCTGAATCTACCACTGAACCGTCCATCACGGAAGGCGTCTCTGAGCCAGCGCGGAGAGTATCCATCGATGCAGCTGAACGTACTTGGCGGCGATGCTTCACTTTCAGCGCCTGAACCGAGACTTGCCATCCACTGCGTAATGTCTCTGGTTTATCAGCCGGCTTGCCTGTACCGCTCTGAGCTTGACCGCTAACCCAGGGACAGTACTCCATGTGTTCACTGGCCACTTCCAACTGATTGCCAAGTTCGATGTCTCTGTCCTTTGGTTTGTACATCCAGAGACCAAGTCGTCGGAAACACGCACCACACGCAGCTAGTCCTGCTGCCCCGTCTGAGACAGTATCCCAGCCGAATAGTGCCAATGAGAGAGCTGCTTTGTTGATCGTGATTTTCTGAGATAACTCCTCTTGAGCTCGGGGACCGCTCTCTTGATTTCCCCCCTCTTCCTTTGTCTCAGGTTTGGGAATCTCTGGCTGTGTCGTCTCTGGCTGTTTTTCTAGTTTAGCTGTTTCAATTGGCTTGTCTGGTTCAACAAATCCGATTGGTAATAGATTGATTATTTCGTCAAGATCAAGCGACTCCGGTGTCTGTACGGCTTCCTCCGCTGGTAGTTTATCCTCCATCTTCACCAAGTTCAAGTACCGTTTTTGTAGGCCGGAGATTGCCACATCAGGGTTGGACAACGGCAGGCGATGGATCGTAGCTGAATGAGTTAGCATCGAGTGTAGCCAAGAAAAAATGCAGTAAGCAACCAATTACCATCACAGCCCTTGTTCCTCCACGGGCAATTCTCACCATGCCCTTCGACCAAACGTTTTGTATATTCCTCCACGAGCCTTGCGCCTGCATCTCAATTAGTATATCCATTGATCCCAAACTATGAGCCGAGTGAAGCATACGGACGTCTTTCCTTTCCTGCACTTTTTCCGTATCATACCCATCCAATTCATCCAGCTCATCCGGCAACTTAACAACCACTGATCCCCCACAGCCCCCAACGCATGTCACCCGCGACACATCCGTACAGATCCATCCTTGCTTCGCCCAAGCCACTTCACTAACCGCAGCCGGCTTTGGAGACCAGCGATCTACCCGACGAAACGTCTCGAGTCGTTCGAGGAAGCGCTCGCGGTCCCAAGGGACGAAACTCGGTCGCGCTGTTGACGAAACAGAGGATGCTCGCGTGCCGGGTCGGGCAACTTTCAGGATCGAATTTTTGATGGAAGAGGTAGAGGTGTCGTCGTCTTTGCTTAGGCGGATCTTCTTGATCGCATCGCGTGCTGTTGTAGGAGCTCCAGTGGCAGATTCTTTAGCTGGTTGGTCGGGGGTCGATGGTTTAGTTAGAGATTCAAGAACTCGGTGGAATTTGCGCTTTTTGGTTTCTAGTGCGTAGGACATTTTTCAAGCTGTATAGTTGGATTGGGCAAGGAGGATGGATGAAGTGTTTGTTCTGTTGGTCTGCGGCCTTTGAGATGATGTACCGCGCCATACCCAAACCGGCAATTTGCATATATACCTTAGGAATCAGGCATATTGCATCGGCCATACAAGTCTTCTTTAAAGAGTACTTTCACAGTGAGTTCTAGATCAAATGGAGCAAGGCTTAGCCTATTCTACCTAGCACAAGAATCACCTAAAAATTGTCTCAGTAGACAAATATACCCCTTCTGATTGGCCCTCGGCTTCTCGGCCTCCGACTCCGCGATTCTTCACGATTTTCAATAATCATGCCATTTATTTGTATTCCTCCCACCTAGGATTTTCCCAGGAATCAACAATCATGGTTTCCCTGGGGAGCTCAGCACCCTGGGCTCGAGGCTTCGCGCCCCAGTTATTCAAGGGTTTCTTCACCTGCCGCCAATGCATACGGACTCAGAACTATGCGACCAAATCCGCTTCCCGTAAACAGCTTGCCAGCCTATCGTACGCTCAGGCTGGCCAGAGAGCCAATCCTATGATCCTGAACTCGAAGACTAGACAATTTTTCTTGCAGAATCTGAGAAGATCGGTTTCATCATCTACGGTTGCCAATGCTGCGGAGGAAGGAGCGACAAAGGCGAAGTCGAGCTTTCCGCAAGTTAGCGATAAATCGGTTGCGTACTGGCTGCTTGGTAGTGCGGTCAGTGTGTTTGGTATTGTGATCTTTGGCGGCTTGACTCGATTGACGGAATCAGGGTGCGTGGGGACACTTTTACAGCAGAAACTTTAGCATGAACAAGGCTAACCGAGTCGTTGTTACAGGTTAAGCATCACAGAATGGCGTCCCGTCACCGGCTCCCTCCCTCCCATGAACGATGAAGACTGGGAATCCGAGTTCTCGAAATACCGCGAATCCCCCGAATTTAAGCTCCTAAACCCGCACATGACCCTCTCCGAATTCAAGTCGATCTACTACATGGAATGGATCCATCGCATCTGGGGCCGCTTCGTCGGTCTATCGTTCATCTTACCCGCTATCTACTTTGTCGCCCGCAAGAAAGTCAGCAAGCCCATGGCACTGCGTCTTGCTGGAATCGCCGGTCTGATTGGATTTCAGGGCTTCATTGGCTGGTGGATGGTCAAGTCGGGCTTGAAGGATGATCTGTTTGCTCCCGGTAGTCACCCTCGTGTCAGCCAGTACCGTTTGACGGCACACTTGGGTGCTGCGTTCGTCTGCTATGTTGCTATGCTTTGGAATGGTCTTGCGATATTGCGGTCTCGTCGACTCATGGCGGATCCGGAGGCTGGAATCAAAACGCTCGAGGCACTCCGTGACCCTCGCCTCAAGCTGTTCCGTCGCTCTATTGCTGGTCTAGCTCTTCTGGTCTTCACCACGGTCATTTCTGGTGCACTCGTTGCTGGTCTCGACGCTGGTCTTATCTACAACGAATTCCCATACATGGGCAATGGCTTCGCTCCCCCGAAGTCCGAGCTGTTCGATGAACGATACTCCCGCCACGAAGACAGATCCGACCTCTGGTGGAGAAACATGCTCGAGAACCCCTCGCTCGTCCAGCTCGACCACCGCATCTTGGCAACCGCCACCTTCACCACCATCATGGCCCTGTGGGCATACTCCCGCAAATCCCCCACGATGAAGAAACTCCTCCCGCCAGCCGCGAGAAAGGGCGTGCACGGAGTCGTCGCGTTTGCCTTCATGCAGGTTGGCCTCGGTATCTCGACTTTGCTCTACCTCGTTCCTATTCCTCTCGCGTCGGCGCACCAGGCTGGTAGCTTGTTCCTGTTGACTTGGATAATGGTGCTGGGGAGCCGGGTCTGGCACCCGTCGAGGACTGCGAAGTTGTTGCAGATGGCTGTTAAGGCTCGTGGCCAGCAGGTTTCGCAGGCCGCTGCTCATGCGGCTAAGAGGATATAGTCAGTCTTTTGTCTGGCTTGTTCTCATTTGTCATGAAAAGATGTGGATGAGTATATGCCTGTATATTAACTAGTACCTCTCTTCTTTCTTGTAAAATATGTTTTTTTTTTTTTTTCAAAATTGCTATTCCACTCTATCTACGGTCCACGAATCACAGTGATACCGATCAACCGATCCTACACATCCAAAATCTATAAAACCTCCATAAACTCCTAAAGACACCATAACCCAATCCAACAAAAGAAAGCAAAATCCATCCATCCCCATCCCCCACAACAAGCCAACCAACCTCAAAGCAACCCCACAACCCCATTCCTCTTCCTAAACTCCTCCACAGCCCTAGCCGCCTGGTCCTGCGCATACCCATGAAGATTGCCCAGTCCATACGCCTGATAGCACCACCTCCTCGCCGGGTCCTTCTCTCGCTCCTCCTGTATCCACTCCCCGTGCGCCTCAAGGCTGAAGGCGTACAAGTTCCTAGCACCAGCCATGACCTTGTCCGTCTCGGCTCCGGCCTTGTCGAAGTTGGTTGTGGCAGTGGAGGGGGTGAAGGCCGATTCGTCGAGAAGGGGAGTGGTGAACTGACGGTCGTCCAGAGAAACGGGAGAATTGACGCTGACTTCGGTGGTGTGGCTGGGAGTACGAGCCCTACTAGCACCCTGTCCCTGGTCCCTCTGGGTTTGATACTGGGTGCGAGGTGTCTGCACTTGCTCCTGTCCACGTCCACGCCCGCGCTGAGAGCGTCTCGATGAGCCCTTCTGGACCTTGCTAACGTTCTTCTGCTTGGGTTGCCATTTCTTCCTTCTGCCCTTGGGCAAGGCACTTGATGAGACAAGCTCATTTCGGTCGATCGGGCCGGTGTGCATACGGCTACCTGCATTGTGCGTCCGCGTGCAGCCATTCTTGATAGTACAAGCATGACAAGACTGCCAGCCGCAGGATGAACATCGGGACATGCCTGAGTCGTTTCTGGCGTTGCACAGGTCGCACTTTGCAGTGTGCGCCGTGACCGGTTCGAATTGTGTTCGGGTCAGGGAGGGCTGTGTCTGGGTGGTGGTAAGCACAGCAGCAGCAGGAAGTGTGCCTGTGGGAGTAGTTGGAGAAGGAAAGCTGGAACCAGGTGTTTCAGAAATATTGGTATACTGAGGCTCGGAGTTCCTCAGTGGGGAAGACTCGCTGCCACTTGAGGATCTGCTGGGAGAAGCTCCGGCCGCGTGTTGTCCCTTGTCCGCACAAACGAAGAGTCTGTCAGGTGAGCCCTTAGTTGTTCGTAGCGACAGCTATTCCATCCAAATGTCAGCACAACAACGACCTCTCAACCACTAACAGGGAAAAGAGACCAACATTCCCAAGCAACTGAGGCACTGGATGCAAATAACGAGAATCAGGAGGCGCCGGAAGAGGTAAGAAGCGAAAGTCTCTAAAACAGTTCCTCTGTTGTCTGTTTGTTTGGTTCACCATCGTGGATCAGATAGTATTCACTACCATCAATGGCGTGCCGATTAATCCGGTCTCAAGAGGTTAGGGTACCGGAGATATCGCTGTTAGGGTAGTATATGAAGTAAAGTCCGGAAAGGCGAATGGCAAGAGAGAAGAAGTAGAAGTAGAGGGGAGAAGGGGTCATCTTTTGTAGCTGGATGCTAAGGACCCAGCCAGCGGGAACAAAAGCATTCAGATAGTTCTCTTCTCCGTTGCTTTAGACCTACGGCATAATAAATTTTGCTGTCTATTGTTTGAACCAGTATACAAAGTACTTTGTTTTGCTTATTGTCTTCTTGTTTAACCAAGTGGTGAGAGATCGTAGGTGAAACATGTCACTGAAGCATGGACATGGAGGGCAGTTCCCTTAGTTGGATGTAGAGAGCATCGTACAATGGATAGAATGATATTCTTACTGTTTTATTGTTGGCAAAATGATAATGAGGTGAATGCTTAAAAATTATTGAAGGGTATTCCATTTTCAAAAGGTAAGCAAAAAGGCGTTCTTATTCCCCTAATGCATCTATTCATTGACATCCTAACATAAACCCATGAGAAACAGTCATCAAAGCATTCAACATCCCTCGTCCAGTTTCGTAGAATCTATTTGTGGGCTATATCATGTTAGTTCAATGGCATTCGTCAAAGCGTACGGTGAAACTTACCAATGCCCTCTTCCGGCTTGGGCTCAATGCCAACAACCTCAGCTGCAGTCTTACCCTCCTGGGCGGTCTTGTCCTCCTTCATGAAGGGGAAAGCAAGAACCTCCTTGATACTGTAGTTGTTGGTAAGGAACATGACCAGACGGTCAATACCCATACCCCACCCACCGGTGGGCGGCAGACCGTACTCCAAGGAAGTACAGAAGTTCTCGTCGATAAGCTGTGCCTCCTCATCACCCTGGTCCTTCTGGCGGGCCTGCTCCTCAAAACGCAGACGCTGGTCGAAGGGGTCGTTCAACTCGGTGTAGGCGTTGACAATCTCCTTCTTGCAGACGAAGGCTTCGAAACGCTCGCACAGACCGGCGTGCTGGCGGTGGTACTTGGCCAGCGGCGACATCATCTGCGGGTGACCGGTGATGAAGGTGGGGTTGACGCAGGTCTCTTCGATGAACTCGCCGACGAGCTTGTCGAGCATACGGGCGTTGGTGAGCGGTGGCGAGCAGTCGACACCGGTCTTCTTCAGGACGCGCTGGAGGAACTCGTTGGACTCGGCGGTGTGCAGCTGGTCGCCTGGCGGGAACTTCTCGCCAGTGGCCTCCTCGAGGGCGGGGATCATTTCCACGCGCCTCCAGGGCGCCTTCCAGTTGACGTTGTAAGTCTCGCCGGTCTGGGTGTGGAAGGTAGTCTCGTAGCCACCGGTGACGTGCTTGACGAGACCCGAAACGAGGTCTTCGGTGGTGTTCATGAGATCGAAAGCATCAGCGTAGGCCTGGTAGAACTCGCAGGTGGTGAACTCGGGGTTGTGGGTAAGGTCAATGCCTTCATTACGGAACTGGCGACCCATTTCGTACACACGCTCAAGGCCACCGACGATCAGCATCTTAAGGTACAGCTCAGGAGCAATACGCATGAAGAGGTTCATGTCGAGCTCATTGTGGTGAGTAACGAAGGGCTTGGCAGTCGCACCACCAGCAATGGCGTTCATCATGGGGGTTTCCACCTCAATGAAGTCGCGGGTGTCGAAGTAGTTGCGGATGTAGCTAACAATCTTAGACCGAGTAACGAAAACATTGCGCGAGCGGTCGTTCATGATCAAATCGAGGTAACGCTGGCGGAAACGCTGTTCCTTGTCCTGCAGACCGTAGTGCTCGGAGGGAATGGCGTGCAAGCAAGGCGACAGAAGGACGACCTCAGTCGCAAAAATCGAGAGCTCACCATCGGCTCTGTTCTTGGGACTAGTCCGACCGGGGAATCCAACGATGCCGACAATGTCACCTCTCCGGAGGTGCTCGTGCTGCTGCTCGAACGGCACCTCGCCAGTGGCGTGCTGACCCTGGCACACAACTTGCACCTTGACACCCTCCGCACGAATGTCGTAGAAGTTGAGCTTGGCGCCCGAGCTGCGCTTGGTGTAGATTCTACCGGCGATGCGAACAGTGGTTTCGGGCTTCTGCTCGCCCTTCTCGAGACCTTCGTAGTTCTTGAGGAACTGGCGCAGGTCATCGGTGACGTTGAATTTGTGAGGGTAAGGGTCGGGGGACTTGGTTTCGCGGAGCTTGTTGATTCTCTTGCTGCGGATTTCGAAGTATTGCTATAGCGAAGAAAAATACCTTCATTAGCGACAGTCCGATCCCGCCACACATATCAAAACCAGAAACACTCACGTTAGGAGTCAAGTTAGCCTCCTCCTCCTCAGCAGAGGCCTTCTTCTGGGTCTTAGGAGGAGCAGCAGCCTCCTTCTCTTTCTTCTTGGCCTCCTTCTCGCGCAGCTTCTGGCGCTTCTTCAACTCGGTCTTGGAGACCTTCTCGCCAGTGACCTCGTCAAGCAAGAGGTTGGCCATGGAGGTCTCTGCCTCCTTAACTCCGTTGTCCGTCATGATCAATTAGATTGTCTTTTGTTATGCGAAACGAAAGAAGAAAAGGGAAAATTGAGACGGAGGAGGGGTTTTGGTGGGAGGGACGATGGAAGATTGATTTTTGGGTCTGAGTCAGGATCCGCTGCTGTTATTGGTCAGTGGATTTTTTTTCTGGGATTTACTATGGCACCGCTACATTCTGGCTATGGTTATGCTACGGAGCTGAGATTAGGCGTTTTTACTTGGGTTCTGGTTTTCCTAAGCTATACGCAGCTTGATTTGCATCTCTCCGTCATTCTTGATACAATGCAATTGCTGCCAGCAGTTACGAATTGGGTAATGGGGCATAGGGCATAGGGCAGCTAGGTGGGGTTGACCCCGCCTTGCCACTTTCGGTCTATACAGAGAAGTAGAGATGGTGGGCTACCCCACTTCCAAGCTGCAACAGTAGATTCTCAATTCATAGACTATTTCCCTATGTGGCAGTCTCACATCTATAACAATTTCCATCCAAGACGAAGCTTCCACACAAAGGCGAACGACTGCCGTCCACCATATCAGATCTCAACAGCCTCCAACGTAAACATGCCATCAAACAAAACCCAAACTTCGTTGAGCATCACATCAATCAGACTTGTCCAGTAGCAGCGAGAATATTAGAGAGACCGGGCCAATCTTCAGTCTTGGTACGAGTCTGAAACGTCGTCTCAGTATCTACCATGGGCTCCTCTTCCTTTTTAGCAGTCGACAACCATCCCTGTGCCTTCGATATCTTTTCCTTCTCCCTAAGAAGGTACTGGCGACGGCGCTGGCGTTCGGGATCTTCCGCCATGAGCTCCATACAACGCTCGACGGCTGTAAGATATGTTAGCGTTGATTGACATGTAGAGAACATCATGGAATTAAGTTTACCATTTTCATCATAAATTTGAAGCTCCTGTTCGATAACGTCGATCAATTCTTCACGACACTTGAAAAAGAGCTTAGTGTACACGCTCTGGCAGATTGAATCCACAAAACGAGAGCTCGCAACTTCATAGTATCCGCGAGTGGTCTAGGATTGTCAATTCTGTGCATCACTGAAAAAAGAAGATGCGAACTTACCGCCATCATCTTAACCTCCTGACTAAACATGTCGACACCCAGCTCGGCCTCCGTGAGTTTTTTGATCTCAGCATCCCGCCGCGGGTCCTCTCGAGGAAGTCTATCCTGCAGGTCCAGATACTTGTGGGCGCGTTCCAGACGACGCCGAGAACTAAGGTATGAATATGCACTCATTCTCGCATGTTCAAGCGCGAGTTGGGACATGCTGAAGGGTTTGTGCTTCTCGATGTTGAAGTTCTCAAAGGCGTGTTGAAAATGCTCTTGCTTGAGTCTCTGCAAGTAACCGTCGATAATGCGTGTGAGTTCGCGGAAGAGGCTTGTGCGATGGTATTGGGAGAACACCGTTTCAAGCTGTCGAATCAACATTTCTCTAACGAGTCGATGAGTCGCGTTGAGAAAGGCAGTCATAGGCTTGTGCCAATGTTCCACACTCAACTGGTTCATGATTTCGATGGCTTTAGGATCTGTTTGGTCTGGTATTCCGGCACGATACGAATCCTCGTTGATTTCCCTAATTTCTTCCCAGCTGAACATCCTCGCCGGACGGTCGAAGGCATCGAAATGTGGGGTAGAGTATCCTGTAATTTTACGTGTAGGAATTTCGTTTGGGGTTTGCGAGCCAGCCGTTTGGGCACCCGAGGCGTCACGCTTCGCAGTGGGATGAATGATGGTCATCTCACAATCTGAATCGTCTCCCTCACGGTTCATCGCCATAACCGTGGAGTCAAGTGGAGAGATGAGTTGAACTGTAGGCCGGGTCTTGACCAACGCTCTCTTGAAGTCCATTGCTATATGTAGCCAGATCTTCGGGAGAGGATACTGCCCAGAACCTCCCTCAATATGTGCTCGAATCTGCTCCTTGAGGTGATTCAATTTTCCGCAGAGTATGTAGGGTACATTAGTTGATGGGGGACTGGGTAGCTCCTGCAACTCGTGTTCAATACGGCTTGCTTTCTCATCGATTTGTTCAATGATTCGAGGAAGACACCCCTGAATCTGATTGAGTAGAAGATTAGAGAGAGCGGTCTGGAGACGCCGGGTACCGAATCTGTCGTGATATGCTGACAATTCAGTACTCCAAGGACTCGAATCGAAAAACTCAGCTTCCTCCTCGCGCGCAACAGCATGCTCGATGGAGGGGTCTTTGTTGTTGCGGACGACGAAGTATCCATAGCCGAGTGAAAACTTGTCTCCCTCAAGGATCTCCATCCATTGAGTATACTCGCCCAGCTGGATCCTGTCTGGTTTCGTCAAGACGCCCAGGGTTCTCGACTTCGCTCCGCGGACGTCCCCGATGATGCGAGCCGCACTGGAGTTGGTCGCATCGTCGGTCATCGGAAGCGCCAGAAGCACGATGCAATTCTCTTGCGAAATATATTCCTTGACTAAGTTCTCAACGAGAGCTACCAAATACCTTTCTTCATCGAATTCTGCCTGACTAATGACACCGGGGAGATCGTAGAAAGAAAGGTTGGGGAAGTCCGGAGCAGAAATATCAAGACGGACCACATTTGGAGAGAACTTCACTTGGTAGTGCGATCCATCAGTGCCTGCATTCTGCCCAGGTATGTAGTCCGCCGGTGGTCTGCCAGGATTGAGGATTGCAAGTTGCGCCCATTTCACCGCTTCTTGAACATCATCCTTGTCAGAGAGTATCAGAAAAAGCTCATCTTCCTGGTCCTGTTCGATCCAGGGGCCGAGCTGAAACTTCTTTGAGATTTTGATCTTCCGACTGCCATCAAACATATATTTTCGTGACAGATAAACCTTGCAAGTCCACGGTTGGGAGGGGTCGGAATGCGACAGGTTGATTTCCATCGGGCATCTGGTACAAGTGCCGGCGCTGCGAGGGACCTTGATCTCACTCATGCCCTCAATCAGCGAGCTCTTGCCGGTACTCTGGTCTCCAACAACACAGATCTTCGGGAGCGCAATCTTGTTGTCCTCGATCCCCAAGTGGCGCAGATCTTGTATCTTTCTAACCAGAGTCCTCATATCCTGGGATATGAGGTTGATCGAATCCTCAGCGGCAGGCAGACTTGGGGGGCTGGAGAGTTGCATCGTGTCTATTCAGTGTGAGTATTCTGTCTATATCCAAGTAAGAGATAAGCTTACCGGTCGAGGCGAGGCTGTCTTTTTCCTGAGGCATATGCTTCGCTTCGGGTCTCGTTGAGCGCATGTCAATCAAGAATATCTGATACAAACTCTTCTCAAGATATTTGTAAGGGAGCAGAAAGCACTAAGAGTATCGAGAAAAAATAGGGGCAATACATCAAGAGAAGGAGAGTGAAAGAAGAAAAAGAAAAAGGTGAAGGTAGAAGAGAGCGCATGCCCCTCTGGAGTGAAAGAAGAGGTTTGGCCCTGCGGTACAAGCTCCCAGTGAATGGCAAACACCAGCCAGCAACACGTCTTGATTCCATAGGAGCAGTTGACAGTGACAAGCACAAACACACGTTCTTTTCCAAGCTTTGGCGCAAAGATATTTGATCATAGCTCGGGCCCTTAGTGAGTAGCACAGCTCAACTAGACCATTGCTCCGAGATGTCGTTTAGGTACACCTTGACTGCCTTTATCGCAGCCGGCACCCACTGGCTACAGGTTTGGTGTAATGCGATGCTAGCCATCAAGCATGCTCATCTCTCGGTATATTTTTCGTTCGAATTCGATTGATACTGTCTTTGTACAGCGATGGGCCACTGTCTTTGTAGGGATAGCTGGTTCGAATAAGCCTGAAGGACATCGAAGACAATATCCTACTCTGCTCATGATCACCAATTCTCAGAATAAGGATGCCGATAAAATTGACGGCAAGTGGTTCCCAGATCCAACGGTTCACCAACGGGGTGCTCCTTCTGTTGGCGGTGGGCCTGGGATTCGGTGATCCGCTTTCGGGGTCTCTCAGCAACTTGGTCAATTTCTCCTGTCCAACGAGCTGAGCTGTATAGGGGTGCGAGTATTCCTAGCAGTATCATTATACCAATTCATCTATTCTATATTTTATTCTGAAATAAAAGGTCCCCTCTGTCCCCCAACGTCTCCATGCTTCAAGTTCCAGTCCGCGAACACAACAACCTGGCCTCGACCAAGGCCGTGATCTTGGTATGGATCATGCAGATAGATTCTGTGCCTGCTGCTCGAATCAATGCTGACAGAATACTCATGAATAGGTCGGGGGTCCATCCAGAGGAACTCGGTTTAGGCCATTGTCTCTTGACGTGCCCAAGGTTGGTGATAATCATGCCCCTCCCCCTCTGTTTTGAGTTGCATTGCATCTGCCACCACGGCGCATACCAATTTTCAGTGCTCATTTTTGTCAAACCACGCTGACAAAACGTTATATAACAGCCGCTGTTCGAAGTCGCTGGTCATCCCATCCTCCGTCACTGCCTTCAAGCTGTCGCTAAGATCCCCGATATCCGCGAAGTGATCCTGGTCGGATACTATGACGAATCGGTCTTCCGAGAATTCATCAAAGACTCTGCCAAGGACTACCCCCAGCTCCGCCTCCAATACCTACGTGAATACACGGCCCTGGGTACAGCCGGAGGTCTCTACCATTTCCGCGATGCTATTCTCAAAGGGAAGCCAGAGCGCATCATTGTGCTGAATGCGGATGTCTGCTGCTCGTTCCCGCTGGGTGAGATGCTGAAGCTGTTCGAAGAGAAGGACGCAGAGGCGGTTATTCTGGGAACCAGGGTCAACAATGATGCGGCCACCAACTTCGGTTGTATAGTGTCCGACTCCCACACTAAGCGTGTGCTGCACTACGTCGAGAAGCCCGAAGGCCACATCTCCAACCTCATCAATTGCGGTGTCTACCTGTTCTCGACCGAGTGTATCTTCCCCGCGATCCGTAGCGCCATCAAGCGCCGCACCACCCGTCCCCGTCTGGTCTCCTACCCTTCGTCTGAGCACCTTGACGCATCGTTCGTCGCGGCCAACGCCGAAGAGGAGTCGGAGAAGAGCGAGGTCCTCCGTCTCGAGCAGGACATCCTCTCCGACCTGGCCGACAGCAACCGATTCTTCGTCCACGAGACCAAGGACTTTTGGCGACAGATCAAGACGGCTGGTTCCGCCGTCCCGGCCAACGCACTCTACCTGCAAAAGGCGTTCCAGGCACAATCCGAAGAACTCACTCCTCCCTCCGCGACCATTGTCCCGCCGGTCTTCATCCACCCTACCGCAGCCGTCGACCCGACCGCGAAGCTGGGTCCTAACGTCTCTATTGGGCCCCGTGTGGTTGTTGGGGCCGGTGCTCGTGTCAAGGACTCGATCGTGCTGGAAGACGCCGAGATCAAGCACGATGCATGTGTGATGCACTCGATTATCGGGTGGAGTAGCCGGGTGGGCGCTTGGGCTCGTGTCGAGGGTACACCCATCCCGATGGGCAGCCACTCGACCAGCATTGTGAAGCATGGAATCAAGGTGCAGAGCATTACGATCTTGGGTAAGGAATGTGCGGTTGGAGATGAGGTGCGGGTACAGAATTGTGTGTGTCTGCCGTTCAAGGAGCTCAAGAGGGTACGTTTACGTCCTATTCATTCTGCATCGATCTAGTTGCTAACTATATCAGGATGTTGCCAACGAGGTTATTATGTAGAGTCCTTTGTTCTGTTGTTCTTCGTTGTCTACCTAATTTTCTACCTACACCACTTTCTGCAGATGACTTTCGCTCAATTCAAGATGACATTCCAGCGCTCGCTTTGCTGCTTTATTCAACACATGAAACGATGATGTATTCAAATGACCAAGATTCAAGAGATGAGACCAAATACCAACGCCATACCCAATTCCTTCCAATAAATAAAATCATAATATGTGCAGATCGTAACTCATCATAGATCGGTGAAGATGAGCAAACAGGTATCAGAGATGCGATTACGCTGTCTTGTCCAAGATCTCACCGATATGCACCTGGATCATAACTTGTCTGCTCCGGCGGCTGCGCATACCCCGACCCAACAGCACTAAACCTCACCCTGGGCGCCCCCCAAACACCCATCGCCGGCGCACTATCCGAATAATCCTGTGCCTCCCCGGCATGATACTGTTCCAAATGCCCATTCCTCGACACATTCGACCCCGAGTACGACACACTATCAGCCCTCCCATGTCCGAGACCCCCGCCCATACGCGGATCAGGAACATCATGATAATACCTCGCCCCAGCAGTCGGATCATCCGCCGCCATCAGACTCCCACTATTCCTCTCCTCCAGCTTGACATCCCCCGCCACTATCGGGTTGCTAGCCATAGGATCGTACTTCCCGAATCTAGTCTGGCGCTTGCGCACGATTATGTCGAGCGTGACGGCCGCGATGAGCGAGGCGACCGCCGCAACTGTGAACGAGAAGAACGCTTTGTAGATGCGGCATACGGTTATACCTGTGGAATTACCCCAGTAGGTCTCCGTGCAGGTGGTCAGGATGGTGTGGGACATGCTCCAGCAGAGGACGCCCAGGGCGGCGAGCCAGATGAGGAGCAGAACTGTGTTGGAGGTTAGGTTTAGGCGCGGGGAGAGGCCGCAGCAGCAGTGGACAAGGGTTGTTAGGGTGAAGTTTATGAGGGAGAGGACGACGGCGATGATGAGCTTTTGTTTGTTAGTTCAGTTGTTTGTGTAGATTGAGGAGGGTGAATGGGGAGACGGGGGGGACTTACGACTAGGTACGCCCATGGTAGCTTGTAGTTTTGTTGGTGCAGGTGGTAAATAAAGAGGGCGAGGATGATGCCAACGATGATAGTGGAGAGAAGAGCGAAGGTGCGGATGATATGGAAGGGGATGGCGGGATATAACGAGGGTTTGACGGATGACTTTTTGGAACGCATTTTGGTGGTGATTCTGTATGTCCTCGGATTGTTTGAAAGAGAGAAGAGAAAAGAAATAGAGAGGCCAGGGAAAGAGACAAAGAATGTTTGCTGGAGGCTGTCGCAGCAGTCGATCACCGGCGCGGCTCCACGGGTGTTGCTAAAGAAAGCATGCCTAGTAACGGAGGTTTTATTGCACTATGTATGTACACAGAGTGCCATTAACAAGGTAGTAGGTTGTCGTTTCTCTTGAGAGAGAATCGGACCTCATAATAAGCCAGCCTTGTCCAAGTTTACTCCGTGTAGAGACATGATGGTGGCGGTGTTGGCCTGGAGATCGGCCTTGACCACGCGGCGTCTATATTTATCCCGCCCACTATGGAGTACTGTTAGAGACATTTAGGTGTGTTTCGGGAACAATGTATTCATTTAATTCATTCAGTAACAGCCGGATCACACGGCATTTGTATTACTCAGTTAACATATCCTTAAAGTGGGATTAATTTCAAGAGAAGCATGCCTATTTTTACCGCGTAGACAAGTGAGAGGAACAGTGACCGATGGGGATATATGTATATATAAATGCAGATGTCAGCCACGGGATTTTGCAGCCTAACCAGCAGTGACTTGAAGATACAAGATTATGTACCCCGTAGATTATTATTTGTTCTCATTATATCTGAAAGGCCCTGAACATTGCGTATTGCAGCTGTCAACTATCACGTTGTAAGATCACGTGTCATTAATACAACATCAGGCTATTAGAGTCTGTACTCCGACAACTGCCAGCATAGAAGTCGTTGCGTGTATCTGAGATATTCAAGAGAAAAATATACTACACCAATAATGCTTGATCGATAGCATTGAAGGATTGTTTTTGCTGCGAAACCAACTCTTGTGCGGAATAAGCCATGGGCCTCCTGAGGACGGTGGCCCTGGGGATTCTGGGGATCTCCGGTCTGACATTTGTGGCTTTGTTTGGAAGACTGCCGGTTTTCAGGTACTATGAAAAATTCAATAATTTTGGTTCTACGAGTCTAACTGGTCGGCAGGAAAACACCCATCAGTTTCCTCTACAAGGTCATTTGGAAATATGTCCCAAATGGCATATCTTACTTCGACAACCACCTGCTGGGTGGGTGTCTTACATTCTGCTGTAACCGGACCGGCAAATACATATGGAACGAGAACCATCCATTAGTTCTAGTCAGTACTCAACGCGTCAAGTGACTTTCCCCGTGCTGACATTTGTAGATTTTCTT
The DNA here is from genome assembly GCA_039880815.1 of Aspergillus intermedius. Classification (NCBI taxonomy): domain Eukaryota; kingdom Fungi; phylum Ascomycota; class Eurotiomycetes; order Eurotiales; family Aspergillaceae; genus Aspergillus; species Aspergillus intermedius. Next base: position 112,957 of record JBDODA010000060.1, on the reverse strand, counting down.
CGTGTCCCTGCTTATTGCCGGAGAATATCTGTTTATCCCAACCGCGTGGTCTCGGATCTCCACCATCCATAAAATTTGCGCACCACCGGTTGCGGCTCTCCCGTATTTCCTCTTGTATGCGTGTGTCGTCTCCACGTCCTACATCACCCCGGAGAACCATGCGCAAGAGATGACCCGTTATCCCTACGACGGGGTCATCTTCCACCCGGGACGCTATTGCCCAACATGCAAATTTATTAAACCAGCACGGAGCAAGCATTGCAGTTTCTGCAAGGCGTGTGTTGCTCGACAAGACCACCACTGTGTATGGCTGATCAACTGTGTGGGCGCAAACAACTATCATTACTTTCTGTGTCTGCTGCTGTCCTTGTCGGTCCTGCTGATCTACGGCTCGCTTCTGGGACACTCGCTCCTATCCCGAACCATAGAGGTGCTATTCCTTCCAGAGTCTGGATTGCAGTTGGCGCAGAAAAACTGGACTATGTGGTTCAATGTTTGGTCGTTGGTTATTGCGTCCGAAATCCGCATCGGAACCGTGACTTTGTTGGCGTTCATGACGGCTCCGTTGGCGATGGCTTTCCTTGTGTACCATACCTACCTCGTCTGGGCTGGGATGACGACCAATGAAAGCGCGAAATGGTCTGAATGGAAGGATGAAGTGGCTGATGGCTGCGCTTTCAGGTCTACAAAGGGAGAAATTTACGGAAACTTGCCTGTTCCGGGTGAAAGCCAGAAACCTCAACCTCAATCGGTCTGGCCGATGAGCAGTGATCAGATCCTTCTCTTGACAGATGGGGAGCCGCCAGCTGAAGGATACAAGATCTCGTTGAGGTCCAACGATATCATCCAGCCAGATGATCTCGATGCACCTTATGACCCGAGATGGGTTCGCGTGCGTAGCATGGAAGAAGTTGATAACATTTACGACTTGGGATTCTGGGATAACCTGCGGGAAGCTTTCAAGCTACCAGTCAGCAAGAAAGTGCAATAGAGCTGCTTGAATACATTTACTAGCTAACTCGCTATCTCGAATGCCTGAGGCTCTAATAAGTTTATTGTTCCCAAAAGAGTAATCAGCGGGACACATCGGAGATCGAGTAAATCCGAGTATCTTCGCTCTGCATTGATAATTATTTTAACCCCAACCGCCGCCACCTGCAATCAATAATAAAGACGAATTTGTTCAGCGCTTAGCGTGCGGAGTCAGCAACAATTATCAGTCATTATGACTGACCGTGCAGGGCCAGATGCAAAGCCAAAATGCACACCAGCCGAACTAATGCTGAAGGTCATCTTGACGGGGACCTTGAGCCACTACGAAACCCGCGGCATGATTGATGACAAGAGGTTGGAGCATATGCTGTCTGCTGGGAAGCAGATTTTGTACAAGACGCACCAGGAGAGCGATGTCAGGTATGCTTGTATTTATTCTCGTTTTAGCCATCCGATAGGAACTGTATGTTAATTTGTTTCTTCCCACTAGGCACAATCTGGGCCTGTCGCCAGACATCTGGCAGGGCTTCACAGACGTACTTACCAAAGCGATCCCTGTCCTTGAGGCCCAATCGTTCGCATGGAAGAGCCCCCCGTCCGTTAACTACGATCACTCGTCCTCCAACCTCATCGCATTCAACTACTTCTCGCTGGTCAAGGATATCGAACGACTAAATGACCTCTGCACGATCGCCCGCAACCTCCTCGCTACGACAAAGAAAGCGCAAAATATGGCAGCAGAAAAGGGATTTGACCAACGGATTATAGCGCTAGTAGACACATGCGTGAGGGTCACGGCGCGGGGCTTCGACGGGGAAACCAATGCGAGGAACGAGGAGCGATGGCAGAAGGTGGTCAACCTTTACAAGCGCCTGCTGATCACATGCTTGCAGTTCTTACACAACTTTATCATGCATAATGAGCAGCGGAAGATGGTGCTTTGGTTGGATTTGTTTGGGTATCATTCTACGGGGGATACGAATATCATTCAGCCCAAGGAGCCTCTGGATCAGACGATTAGCAAGCCCGAGGGCGTCGCGCCGATTGTCAAGACTGGGGAGAGGATTGTTAACCCTCCTATCCGGGCATTGTATGACCAGACTGCTGAGGATCTGTTGTTGGAGACTATTTCCAATTTCCCGAGAGAGCCTGCAACGATCAAGGAGGAAGCGGCTATGCTGCTCCTTGCCAATATTAAGGATCATATGGAGAAACTTCTTGGACGGGACTTGACAGCAATTCAGGAAATGGGTAAAGATCCAGAGCAGGTTAAAGAAATCCGGGCTGTTCTTACCGCCATACTCGGTGCGAAGGTTGACGGATGGTCAGATCTCCAGGATAGGGCCAGGGACCTTCCTCCAGCTCTTCCGGAGGATGAACCGCCGCGCAAAAAGTCCATTCTTACCATCGACCGCAGCCCTACTGCAGGCTTCCCTCGAATTTGCTGGGCCGATCTTCCTGACCTTGCTGAATTCAGTGCCGTTGCTTCAGGGGACGCCATTGTGGCAGAGGAAGATACTGGCATGCCTCGTTCCGCACAGTCTGCCGCAGAGACATTACAAGAAGCCAAGGATGAGCTGATGGCCCGACTTCAAGAGACTTCCCAAATGGGCGATGATGGTGGTCAAGAGTATGACCATCCCGATGGTGGGACGGTTGCCGATGACGACTCGCGCAGTCTGGAGGCTGTCGCGGACGGCAGCATGGAGGAGGAAGAGGAAGAAGATGACGAGGATGACGATGACTATAGAGGCCGCCCAGGCGATCAACAACGGGGTCTATTGACTGATATTCCGCTTGTGCTTGGACCTGCGGAGATCGAAGCTCTTCCGATGATTGTCCAGGCTGGCATTGTCGACAGTTTTGGACTCAAAGGTGGCGAAAGAGTTGGCTCGAGGAACATGCAGGCCCTTCGGTGTCACATACTGCTTACCCAGGAAACAGGTCGCAACCTGCTTCGCGAACTGTTGATCTTCATTGCCGCCTGGGATCTTCCTGACGACGAGCTGTACTTCAAGATGATGGTGCAAATCATGGACGCAGTGCTCAAGAACGGCTTGATGTCTCACGCTTATTCCGACTTTGGACAACCAAAGGATATCATTTCCCCAGCGCAAGCCGTGGTTGTCAAGATCTTGACCCACATCTTCCGATCCAAGTACTCTCCTGCATCCGTGACAGGAACACAACCCAATCCCTCAAAGAACCCTGCGCCCCTTTCCAGAGTAGACGTCCTCACCGTGCGCTACATATTTACCATCTTCCGCGGCAACATAATCCCCGAAACCTGCGCTCTGATCTACCTCCAAGGCCAGATCCGCGCCGGACGCGCACTTCCAGAGGACTTCCCGCTGAACCTTTGGGACATGGAACGCGTCTACGAAGGTGTCTACCAGTTCCTCGAATTCTTCGCCGTCCTCACCGAAAACAACGACTGGAAGAACCTGCTCGTCAAGTGGGAGATTGTCTACGACCTGGTCACCCTGATCAAAGAACTCGAGGCTAGCATTCCCAAGGGCCAGTTAAGCTCTCTGCCCATGGGCATCCCCCCACGTCACACCAGTCCTCCCAAGGATAACCCGCAGCCAGGTACAAGCGGCGGTCCAGTTGCCGTCGAACGGCCCTACGACCCCAGCGACCCTGACCCCGCAGATACCGGCCCCGGCTCGGGAGCCGAGTCGCCACCGATCACTGAGGACCCGTCCGAATTCGAATGGCGGAATCTCAAGAAACTGGTTGTGCTTGTCCTCTCGTCGCTCGTGTGGAAATGTCCCGAAGTACAAGATCAGATTCGGAGATACGGCGGTCTTGAGACGATTCTCTCATGCACGAACTTTGATGCGCATAACCCCTACATCAAGGAACATGCTGTCATGTGTCTCAAATTCTTGTTAGAAGGAAACCGGGAGAACCAAAAGATGGTGGAAGAGCTTGAGGCGAGGGAGGTGGTTAAGGATGATGGGGGTCTTTTGGAGCGCAGCGGGTTCGAGGCTGTGATCGATAAGACTGGCAAATTGGCTATTCAGCCCAAATCGGATAACGACGGGGTTACTAGGATAACTATGTGAAGGAATGTCATGTACCAATAGACGATCTTGTATAAACTTTTTTTATGTCTTGCATTACATCGGATTCGAAAATTATACATATGCACTGCTGGTATCTCCGCTATACAACTCACACTGACATCGTACGCAACAATCATCACCAAAATCATTTTTCATCAGTCACCAATATACCATACTCAAACAGCTCCATCCCACCCTCTTTTTTAATTAACCATACATCCCATCCCACTCCTCCTCCTCATCATCCGCCGGCTTCTGCCTCCTCGCCGCCTCCTTCTCCCTCTCCTGCTTCGCAAAATCCGTCCGGTCAAGCGGACATGTGCCCCTCAACCTCAACCACGGCCGCACACACTCGAGATCAAACAGATGGGTAGGATGGCAGGGCAGCTGCACAACGAGTGGGTATTCGTCTTCTAGGAAGGGGTTGTTGCAAATTGGGCAGACTTGGGATTCTTTGAGGGATTTGCGGGGGACGCGGTCGAGGACTTCACCAGTCAACGTTAGCAATTCGCGATTTGCTTGTCTTTCTAAATAGGTAGGGGGGAGAAAGTACCATCGCAAAACTCCTCACTAACACCCTCCACCTCCCTCGGCGGCGTATCCGCCTCACTCAACAACGACTGAATCATCGTCGTCAACAGATCCTCCCCTCCCTGCCCACCTTCCTGGACTCCCGCGCCAGTCCCAACATCACCTCCCTCCCGTCGCATAACCTCCAACGCCTCCGCAAGCGAGTAAAACGCCGCGCTTATGTCTCCCGGCACGGGAACGGCATGTTGTCTATGGCGCGAGGCTTCGGGGTTGGAGATTTCGGAGAGCGTTGCGAAGAAGGTGGAGAGGTCGGGGCGGCGGCGGCGGCGGTGGGCGGTGGAGGGGGTGGTGCTGGGGTCTGTGGTGTTATGTTCGACTGTGTGTTTGGGTCTCGGGTCAGTATTGGTAATGGGGCATGTAGAGGGTGATTGGACAAACCTTCGTAGGTGGACATTTTGGTGGGAGGATGCGCGGAGTGGTGACCGCTTTGCTGGTTGTCTTTTGAGGGATGGTTTTGGTGGTTGGGCGGGTTTTTGCTTGTTGATAGAAGAGCGAAGGGGTTGAGAGAGTCGGGAAGAAGGAAGGGGAGGAGGAAGAGATATTTATGTTGAGGTGAGGTCAAGGTAGAGTTGGTGCTGCGAGCAGTGGATGCGGAGGCAGCAAAAAGACGCGTTGACACTATAGTTATCGATAAGGATCGTTACTAACCAACAGGGATCTAAAGTAACTACAGTAGTAGATTCCGTGGAGGTTTCTAGACAAATTGTTAGATTACTATTAGTCTTTCTGTCTGGGATATACGAGTAAATCGTCTGTTCAATAATCCAGTACAGCTCTTTATCGTGATGTTCTCCGTCTGGTGACGTTTATTTTTCCAAAGACACCGCGCTGACTTAAATCTCATTCCCGGGTGTTTCTGCAGTGACGCTCAAGGACGAGGCAACTGGAAGGGATCTACTTGCAATGATATCAAGCTAAGAACGACATATTTCAACCTCCAGTAAACGTCTTCCAACACATGCCTACGTGACTGCAGACCAAGGAGCCCCCTACGCGCAAGAACAACGCGCACCAGCGCATTGAATTGAGAGAAAAGCAGCACCTAACAACCAGATATGAGCACAGAAGAGGGTGCGGATAGTCCCAATCAGGGTTCTGGTTCCCTCTTTCAGGGAAAGCAGTTCTGGTTATCGCAGAATATCCCGCAGAGGAGTAGGTTCAAGGAACTCATTACAGTAAGACCCCTTGCCCTTCACGTGTTTGGGGATTAATACAGACATATCGGACAGGAACATGGTGGAATTATAAGACTACAAGAAAAAGATGCAGACGTCAAATTAGTCGATCATAAGAGGAAGAACCTACTCTCTGATACGTCAGTAACCTCCTATATACCCCCAAAGATGCCCTGTACTTACAGCTATCAGCTACTCATACAAATACATCGAAGACTCCATCCGCAACAAACGACTGGCAAGGCTAGAAAATTATCGCGCTGGCCCATCACCGCAGCGCCCCGTGGGAGCTACTTATATCCCAAGCCGGGGTATCAAAGTCATCTATTCCCTGGAAGATGACCAAATGCTTTGGGACTATGTCCAGCAGTTTGAGGGGAAGACTGGGGTTGCTATTAGTGGGAACAAGATTTACCAGGACTTGGCGGCAAGAGTATGCCTGATATGAATAGCAGTTTGGGAGCAGGAAGCTAATGTTGCTGTTGACAGAATCCTAGACATACATGGCAGTCATATCGTGATCGATATCTGAAGAGGTTACGTGGGCGCCCTCGACCTAGTGGTACTGGGGGGTCTGCGGTTCAGACATCAGACGCAGGGCCTAGTCCGTCAGCTCCTTCTCGAGGTCCAAAGCGTGCTACCAGTCGTCGACAGTCGCCAGCCTCTACTGCAGGTCGGGCTCCAATAATTCATGAACCCACGATTAGCAGAACTTCTTCAAGGGCTCCTAGTACCGCTACAGAAGAACGACCACAGCAGAGAATGGAGCCAATGGACAACAGAGCGGATGATCGAAAGAGAAAAAGATCATCTAATATCGAAACTGCTGATCGTCCTCAGTCCAGACAGCAGGGCTCACCAGAGCAGAAGAGAAGAAGGGCCCCAGAGCCTGCGGCACGGGAAAGCCGAACACCAGAAACAAACCGCCAAACCGAAACCACGAATCATCATAGAGACCAAGAACAACAAGATCATTCAAAACAACCCGATCAAGCTGAAAACGAAGTCGACAGCCTATTCCTAGAACTCCCCTTCTTCCCTGCAACCCCAACCCCAGAACCCGAAGAGGAACAAGGCTCACAGCCTGATATCGACGACTGGATCGATGATCATATACGCAGTGGCAGAGCACAGAATGACGCACAGGTGATCGAAGCCCTACGCTGCACGAGCATGGACCCAGGCTTAGCTGATAAGATCCTGGGTAATCTAGTGGCTGGAAAGGGGATACCTGACGACATGCCGGGGGTGTGGACATTAGAAGACGATAGGTGCTTGGAAGGTGCTAATGCCCGGAATATTGAACGCGTGTTGGAGAAGCATGGGACAGAATATTTCAATATTAGATGGGAGTATCTTGGTTTGGCGAGGGATGCAGGGCTTGAGAATCCCGGTGATCAATGACCATGCTGTAATGAGTCCGAATCCAATTTCATGAATAATTGGTATTGTATATCGTACAGGAACCCAGGGAATCATCGGATGAAATCGAGAAAAAGTAACAACAACCCGGAAAAGGAATAATAAGAAACTAGGATCTCTATCGCACTCATGCATAACGGCGCCTGCAAAACCCATGAATGTAAGGAAAGACGAGTCTAAGACCGACACTACATAACAATAAATTACATATACCACATTATTAGATCATTGCCAGAAAATTTTCATCGCCATTCGAGAATCTTTCGTTGATATCAAATTTAACCCTCTTTGAAGACACTGCGACAAGGTTAGCGACCTCTATTGCCAATCATGGAAGGTAGGACCTTACAGATGAGCCTCATAGAATTTGAGCATCTTGCTGCACATCAGTCTAGATTCGCAAGTATCAACAAGTTGAAATACTCACCTTCCTCGGGCATTTTTCGTAGCATGTTTCAAGGGACACTTTCGATTTCCTCCCATCTTTCCATTGTATATAAGCGTATAGGATGCTTGTTTCCGCTTCGCGCATAATGGTCTCAATGCTTCGCACATCATTCTCCCAGCTCTTTCGGTTGGGTGTCCAGTCGGTGTAAACGTCCCCATTCTCGCTCTCGTTCTCCCCTGCTGTTGAAGATGGTGTCCCGATAGCGTTACCACCAGACTTCTTTTGTCTCTTCGGTGCTGCCTTCTCGGGCGTCTGCTTCGGTCGTCCAACCGACTTGCGCTTCTTGGGAGCTGGCCTTTCCGGACGGCCACCTTGAACTCTGTAGTACTCCTCAACTAAATCCTTTGCACCCTCCCTATCGCACTGGTGAGTATGGCAGGCTATATGCTGCGAATTATGCTCGATCACGTACAGCAGGTTTTCTTCGGGCTCCATAGTCTGATCTGCCGGGTCATCGTACCCCTTCCATTTCACTTGAAGCAGGAGTGTACCCTGTCGCATTGTCGGGTCAGCGCATCGCACCTGGCGGAGTTGGGATTGCGCGTACATCTTTTAGGAAGTCATGGCCCACGATCTCTTCAACGATATAGCTTCTCAAGTCAGCGCGGTCGATCTGATGTCCATTGCCGCAACCTACACGCCCTCTTCCTCTTCGTCTTCTCCTTCTCCGCCCTGGTCTGCGTCTCTGGGTATTTGTTGTTCCTCATCATCGTTCGCGTAGGGGATGGAGCCTCCAGTAGACTCGCTGTCCGACGTCTCTTCCAACGGAGCTAAGACGCGCAAAAGTTCAGCTCGAGGTCGAGCTAATTCAATCGAGGAACAACTCACGAGGCATGGTGCCGGATGGAAAGGTGAGGCCGAAAAGTCTGGAAAGTAGAGTCACGGTGGTCGCGGGGTGTGAGACTTCACAAAAAAATTATTGAAGAACGATGACCAGCAGGTTAATTGGAACGTACAAGGTGCAAAGTCGAGGTAGATAGAACTGCTTGACTTGCGATGCGCGTTGAGAGGAAGCGCGCTATACCGCCTTGGGAAAACAGCTCACTAGCCCGATTGGGACATCTCCAGAATTTCGAAAAGAGCCTCCGAACGACTGTCGGATCGTGGCCAGATTCAACTTCCCTTCTCCCACTTTTCTCACTCTATCAAGGGTTTTCTCTTGGTTATTGTTTAATTGTATTCTCTCAGTGATATTACAACTTATTTCTTTTATTAAATCCAACTTCCTGCCACGCGGCAGACCATATTTAAAAAATGGCGATGCGTATGTCTCGGTGCCCCTCTTCTTGAATTTATAGACTAACTGTCAACTTTTCTCATTACAGAGCTTGATTTGTCTCAAGGTCGATATCCCTTCCTGCGAAATGTTCCGAATACATCGAATTAGTGACTGACAGTCATAACAGCGTCGGTGATGAAGGATGAGCAGGGCCGGCCGTTCATCGTCGTTCGGGAGTATGTTCTCCGAATATCTTTCTTTGCGGTTAATTGCTACACACCGGAGGACTTGTGCTGATAGGAGACGCATTACAGTCAGGGAAAGAAGAAGAGACAGCATGGCACAGAGGCCGTGAAGTCGCACATTGTTGCTGCCAAAACGGTTGCCAACATCGTGAAGACTTCTCTGGTATGGTTATCGAACACGTTGCTCGAACAAATGCTAAGCATTATTCCAGGGTCCTCGTGGCCTCGACAAGATCTTGATCTCTCCTGATGGTGACATTACGGTAACGAACGATGGCGCAACTATTCTTGGGCAGGTCCGTCCTCAACCCCTCGACGCTGGTACGAAATTGTCACTGACCTCTCCCGTTACTGAAGATGGAAATCACGAACAACGTTGCCAAGCTGCTGGTCGAACTTTCGAAATCTCAAGACGAAGAAATTGGTGATGGTACCACTGGTGTTGTCGTTCTGGCGGCGGCCATGTTGGAGCAGGCCGCGGATTTGATTGACAAGGGTATTCACCCTATCCGGATCGCGGATGGATACGATAGCGCTTGTGAGATTGCCATTGAACAACTCGATAAGATCAGCGACGAAATCCCGTTCTCGAGAGAGAACACTGAGAACCTGCTGAAGGTCGCAAAGACCAGTTTGGGTAGCAAGATTGTCTCCAAGTCTCACGACCAGTTTGCACAAATCGCTATCGATGCCGTTCTCTCCGTTGCCGATCTTGAGCGTAAGGACGTCGACTTTGAGCTGATTAAGGTTGATGGCAAGGTTGGAGGTGCTCTTGAGGATTCCCTTCTGGTGAAGGGTGTTATTGTCGACAAGGACTTCTCCCACCCTCAGATGCCCGACGAGGTGACAGACGCAAAATTGGCGATTCTCACCTGCCCATTCGAGCCCCCGAAGCCCAAGACCAAGCACAAGCTTGACATCACATCGGTCGACGAATTCAAGCGGCTGCAAAACTACGAAAGCGAGAAGTTCAAGGAGATGATTCAGAACCTGAAGGATTCGGGAGCCAACCTTGTTATCTGCCAGTGGGGCTTCGATGACGAGGCAAACCACCTTCTGCTCCAGAATGAGCTTCCCGCTGTCCGGTGGGTTGGTGGCCCCGAAATCGAACTGATTGCCATCGCCACGAACGGTAGAATTGTCCCCCGTTTCGAGGATCTGAGTGCAGAGAAGCTGGGAACTGCTGGCCGTGTCAAGGAAATGACTTTCGGTACTACTCGGGAGAAAATGCTTGTCATTGAAGAGTGCGCCAACAGCCGTGCGGTGACTGTTTTCGTCCGGGGAAGCAACAAGATGGTTAGTCTGAGGCTCCTAGTCTAGTTTCTCTATGGTTTGCTAACTTTGGCGCTCTGCAGATCATTGATGAAGCCAAGCGGTCGCTACACGATGCTCTGTGTGTCGTCCGCAACTTGGTCAGAGACAACCGGGTTGTGTACGGTGGTGGTGCCGCTGAAATTGCTTGCTCGCTTGCCGTCGAGGATGCTGCTGTCAAGGTTGGTTTCGGGATTCTCTTGCTTTTAATTGCATTAAGGCTGACCTGTGAACTTTACAGAGCCCTGGTATTGAGCAATATGCCATGCGCGCATTCGCTGATGCGCTTGATGCCGTACCATTGGCCTTGGCCGAGAACTCTGGCTTGAGCCCTATTGAGACCCTCGCATCTATCAAGTCGCGCCAGGTCAAGGAGAACAACTCCCGTCTGGGTGTCGACTGCATGGTGACTGGCAACAACGGTATGTTTTCTGTGCTCTGGCCAATTTACTACTACTCGTACTAACGAATTCGCAAAGACATGAGAGAGCACTTTGCTATCGACCCATTGATCGGAAAGCGCCAGCAGCTGTTGTTGGCCACCCAATTGTGCCGTATGGTTCTTAAGGTATGTGGGCGCTCTTCTCGTCCCCCTAAGATGGTGACTGACGTGTTAGTAGATCAACAATGTCATCATTTCCGGTGACGATGACCAAGAATTCTAGATTTCTTGTATACAAATTTGTCTCCCGGTGGCCAACTGCTGCTGATCGAACGTTGCAGTCATAGGGAATTCACATTTACATATACCTTGGTAATTCGTTTCTCATGTTTTATGTAGAAAATATTAGTGTCCAATGAAATAAAAGCAATTGATGTGCTTGATACAACTCGATCCCGACATAACAGGTATATGCGTAAGTAGCCATAGTGAATATGTCCTTAGGCTTGCTTATTTTCTCCTTTTCTTCACCCAGTATTTTGCTTTACTTTCCATCTCAGACTACCCTTTCCTCTATCTCTTCAAGCTTTTCTTTCTAGTAATTATGCAAGGGCCCATATTTAGCCAAAGGTTGCTAGGTTGCTATGGAGCAATGAGAATGGCCTAAGCCTTTACTACCGGCGGGTAATCGACGATGACCATCCCCAAGACCTAAGCGCTGAGTACGCTCAATTGCTCAAAAAGGTGGAAAAGCCAAGTCAGGTAGCCAGACGGTCTACCCCTGAAGAATCTATGTCGCCAGGTGGCGTGAGCTCCAGAAACCACCGCCTCGTTACTTTCGTAATTGACATGCATATAGACGAAGGTTCATGGACCACAGGAGTTCCAGCTATGAAAGATCATACCGTACCACTGGCGGCAATTTCTTGTTTATCTTTCAAGGTAAGGAGTTCATGCTAACCCGTCTTTCGACAGTTCTTAAAACCTATGTACCATCAACTGTCTTCGAGAGAAGCAAAAGGAACTACAACAGTGTTGAGAACAGAGAGCCAGTACTCGAAATGCGTTCATGGTTAGCTAGCTTTCTTTCAAGAAAACACAATGAGCAGCAAGGCAGAATTACCGTGCCCATGACCTCAATATTTGTTTGGGACTAGTCTCTCTGATCCTGCCCGTCTCTGGTCAGTTCCAAAAATGAATTTCTGGTGGCTATAATTTTGAAATACACATATGTTCAATGAAGATGCATACTGAAGGGATAAGCATGAAGCATGACACGACGTCCCTTTAACCCGGATCCTAAACAGCACTAGTCGACGGCTATTCAAGCTCAAAAGGTTTATAATATCCAAGGAGTTATGGTGAACGAAAATGCTGTTCACTTGGATCGCAGAACCTTTAAGCCCCGACATTAGCGATCCGCCATTGGATAAGGCATCTTCAATCTGATGCTAGCTTATTGTTAAGGGCTAAGCCCGTAGCGCTAATGACTAGCTAAACAACTAGCAGGGCATAGCTAATAATATAAAGTATATGAGTTATCTGACAATGATAGATCCTACCAAAAACTGGCAGGAACATTTGCAGCACATTAGATTCATTATATTATTCATGTCAAGCAGGGCTTGTATCAGAAGTTCTAGAATTATGGTTGCTACACCATGATGAAGCATTTACTTACAGTACCTAAATGAATGGCAATGTGATTAGACTCTAGAAACAATCCAAATCTGAAGTCTAGCAATGGCACAAACAGATGTCAAACTGAGGTCAAAGTGGACATAGATTGCCACTCCATAACCTGCACGGTGAATCCGGGCTGTTCGCGTGAGTTGCCACAGTCAAGATGAGACAAATCGAGTGCTCGAAGTGATCGTGAATGGGTCCCTCACATAATGCCTATTCAGAAAAGAGACACTGTTCCGCGGCCCCTAATGGAAATATGAACACAGATATACGTGAGATCTACCATGAAATTCATTCGCTACTAATCTGCAATTACAAATCGCCCAAACCTGAACCGCCCTTTGCAGATGGCAGCAGATATGTCGGGGACCGGAGAGAAGGGCGACATTCCATTGACGATCTCGATAGACTAACGGGCATTTTCGATTACCGCTGTTTTCCCGTAGCCAGAGATTGCCTAAGCCCAGAGCAGATAGCTTCGTATAGCCCTTAAACCCATCTCGGAGCCGAACGAACATTTGGCTTTCAACATTCACCCAGACCATTTGGCAAGAGAGAAGCTTTCATTCGCACATCATCATTAACATTGAAAACAACAATGTCCATTGTGATTACACCTACCAGTCCCCCAGCCGCATTTATCTGTTAATACAAACCTCCCGAGATTCCCAACTCCTCTGGTGGATGGGAGCATTAAATCCGACAATTATGCCCAACCATCTGGAGACGAGAAATCCTGAATTAGCCTCATTAACCACCTTCTCTCAGTATCTGTCCGAGGTAGCGTGTTTCTCAAGGTCAGAAGCCTGTAAGTCGCCAGAGTTCTCTCTTTCCTTGCCTCCCCTAACCCTCAATTAATCAATTTCAGGCCTTCCAGCCCACACTCCTCCTAGGACTTTCGTGCGGCACCACGCTAAATCAGAACCTTGACCACTGCCGTTACCTGTCTCCTAAGAACTTCCCATTTACTCCACTCTACGACTTCTCTGCCAGCGTCAGTCCCATCGCCCTCGGAATTACTAGCGATGCTGTGACAGGACATTATAAGTTCCTGCACAATAGGCATAGCGGCGATAGGAAAAATGTGGGGAAAAAGAGATCTATTGATCCATGAGTTTCGATGTCAAAATGAGAGAGCTGCAACGGCTTATAGAAGCACAAGGACGGACATTTGTACTTGAAGACATCGCCTGATTCTTGTTGGCAACCTATCGCCCATATTCCACCCACGAGTTAGGCCCAACGTGCCTCACTGTAGCGGTAGAATGTAAATGAACTGAGAGTATCAATACCACTCCGGTATAAGGCTCTAGGTTGAAATTTCCGAGAAATGTGATCCTCATATCCGTGAACAGACAGCTAAGCAAAATGATCCTTGAGAAGTGGAGCCTGAGCAATTTCTCAGAGACAAAGTACCTGCATCAAGATTTCTGTGTACAAATATTCAACGTGGAACGCGATCAGAAAAAAAAAAAAAGATAGTAATCGTTACTGGGGATCCGCTCAAAGTCTCCTTTCAGGAGATGGCCCTCGCTCGGACCTTGAAGATTTCATTATTGAATGAAAAGGACTGGTTGACATTACTATTTTTCCTTGAGGAGATGGCTGATGCAATCGTACAGAGTATGGAAGAAGGATGGCAGCGGTATACATGTATTGTCAACCAAAAAGCAGCGTTGGTTCATGTATTTCGCATCAGAAAGGAAGACGGCTTTATTAGTTTCTATCATCAATTATATTTGACTATGACTACAGCTTCTCACTTGTTTTATTATGGAAATAGATATCCAAAAACCTAGACAAGTAGTGTCGGTTGAGGACGCTATTATTAGGAACAGAGTAAAGCGATGGGTAACTCAAGTAAGCTAGTCGGCTGCATACTGCGCCATGGGTATCATTATAATTTGAAGTCAACATATTTCTGATTCAACCCATTTATCATCAGGATACTCACTCGTGCGAGCCTTGAAATCCGAGATAGCGAATAGTGCTTCAACATCAATACTGCCATGCTCCACCAACGTCCCGGTTTTCTCCCACTTTCTCATCAGCCCGTCAATCTCACGGTCCTTTTGAGTCATATGCAGAACTCTAGATATGAAAGCATGTATCTCGAGAAGTACAGGAGTTGGAAGCTCAAAACGAGAATTATGGTTAACGAAACTGACTTTCCCGGATTCTGGCAAGAAGCTGGAGATGATACTAGGATCACGATCTTTGATCCGATATGAATGTTCCCCAATTGCCTTAAAAGAAAATAAGCGAGTGCGAAATTGCTATTGAAGGGATATATTCATTCTAATAGCATTGCGCGGCCAATCAATATCTTCTACGCTCAAACCTAGCGAAGGAAATAGCGCGCCAGCGATTTCCAGAATAGCCCTGATTCCGGCCTAGCGAGACCACACGGGATAATGTGAACCACTATTGTTGTGCACTTTATATATATATTTTTATTCCGGATCATCGCAAGTTATCTCGCAATCAGGCATACCTGTTGGTGCATATCTGATATCATCGCAGGAGAGACAGGCATTTCGAAGTCATAACAGGCGCTTATATCCTTCGTCTTCTGATTCCAATTCTCTATAAGATAGTAGTGGGCACCTGTTTCCATCCGATAAGAAAACAAAAGGCGCCAGTGGTTGTGTATACATTGGGAACAGGAGAGTCATTAAGCGAAACTGGGCGAGGTGGTGGAGGTCTTGATGGGTTTGGCATGATTTGATATCATCGACCTAGTTCTTCTTTCCGTTTTCTGGTAGGTATTTCAGGAAAGAACGCAAGAGCTTAACCGTGCCATTGCCAGGTTCTTGGGCTTCATAATTAGCAAGTTTCTTCTTGATACTGTCTGTCATTGTTAGTTCAAGTTGAGATGGGCTGTTAGTATGAGCAGTGAGGAATCTGGGGAAGAATTCATGTTTCTGTGCTTCCTAGTTTCTGCATCACCTCTTTGAAAACATCTATTGTCATCCTGTTTCATTATACTTTTGTACATTTCCGGTCGATGCTTTTAACATGCAATATGGAGACGGGATCTACAGAACCCTACCGCTACATATATATGAGCCTCGCCACCGGCTACCCGGACAACAACCCGCATATAATGCAATCTACTCTGTAGAGCTGCAAGTATCGTCAACTACACCGTACAGCAATAATAAAACCAAAGCACGTGCTAGACGCATACAATAAACATTACATCCCCTCACATCTACGAGTCAAGGGGCTAACCGGGGATGCGGCCCGGAAGACAAAATGTGATGAGTCGACTGATATCTATCACTAGGATGGTAGATATATACACTAACCATGGCGTACTCCATAGATAGTCTACAAATACGAAGCTGAAAACTTCTAGGCTATGTATTGAGCATATCGGGATGATGGGTGTAAACAAATGGCATATAGCTATACGGCGTGATTGAGTGATTGATCGATAGCTTCGCTTTATTGCATGCTATTAGCATCTGTTTTCCAAAACAGACAATGTCTATCATCGAGCGATCGCCCACGATCGGCGCGGCGGTGGATATCGATATCCCCGAATAGAAGCAGAAGCCATTGCGTGCATCTGCACAAGTACGTACTCTGTATAGCATCCGATACAAGACAAACCGCAAAAGCGCAGAAAGTAGGACGGGGATCGGGTATTGATATCGGCGCATGACCTCCGGGAACAACAACGGATGAGTCTTCGCGCCGTTACCTGTCACCGACTAATCAGTGGGTGTTTAATTATTGTCTTCTATCGAAAGCATACGCCCCCCAACCAACGCCGTTCCGATACATAGTTCGTCGGAAGATGAGTATCCGGCTAGAGATACTGAACCAGTCTAATATTCCGAGGACGGAAAACCCCAATATGTCATGTGATGTTCTGCCTCGGCTCAGGGGCCCCGGTATTTACCGGATAGGGACATGTACGTCCTCGTGACCAAACCTGGGGTTTTTGCCACTCTGGGGTTATTCGCAGACTATAGCGTACTATGTTAAGCGAGTTTCTTTTTATGGGGTGGAATCCGGATAGATGGACATGATTTCATCCCGATCCATGGCTATGGCTATGGTGTGGTTGATCGTCGTCGGAATTGTTGAAATTGTTATACTTGTATACAAGTACCGGTACGTAGTGCTCTGTATTGATGATGAAATGACGAAACACGCCAGTTAGAGAGCGACGCATGAAAGGAAGCCGGCTAGTAGCAGAAGTGCGAAACAAGATATAGCTCGTCTGACTACTCCGTACGGAGTACGGAGTACTGTGCTGAGTTATATTTGGTGGGGCATTGGTTGAATGCCTTCCCAGGGGTAGTACCAGTACGCCATACATGGCAGTAGATATCAAATGACCCTGTTTATGTATGTACTCTGTACGGGATGCGCTCTTGTACTCATTCTAGCCCTATTATGCGGCTTTTACAGTCCGGGCCCGGTGCGGCTGCACAGAAAAGGGTTCTTTTCTTTCCCTTTGCCGCTCGCAGGGTATAACCAACAGTGCATATCTGTACACAGCCTGACGTGGACTCGCGCTCACATGAACCTGAGAGCATGCAACTGTGCCACTTGCACTGACAGCCAGTTCCGGACTGTTGGAAACACTGAGCTGGGCATCTGCCATAATTTGGCCCCGGATTGAAAGTTGTAGCAGCGTCTGGCTCTTGTGACTGTCGCCCGAAATTGGGCACAAAGGACTACACAGTCTTCCGTTTCATCTTTGACGGTCGAGGATATCCCGCCAGGGATGAATCGGAAGACGTAACAAAGTTGCGGTAACGCGGGAGATGTTCGCATGATACAGACCAGATAAAAACCAACGTATCATTGCAGAAAAATGGCCCTGAATACCACCGAGGATAAAGAATTGATCAACTAGATCGGAAGTCTGGCGGTAGTTCCCCGGGACGGTAAGGTATGCAACGAGAAACGATTGGGACATGCCACACCGATCCAGGAGCATCACAAAAAGCAAAACCCCGGAAGATCCCAATTAAGGTCAAAATGACGAGGAAGGAACAAACAGGGTAGCAGGCTATCCCGACTATCGGAAAATTTGCAAGGTCATATGGACATCCCAATCCGGTAAGCAAACAGTTACAGAAAGGGGCGGAAGTGGGAAGCATTTCCGGTCGAAAAAAAAAAAGAATAATTTCTTTAGAGTAACGTGACTCCAAACCGACAGTTCTCGAACTCTTAAAGAAAAAAAGAGAGAAGAATCAGAAATCCCGTGGCCACAAAGCAAACAGTTGAACAGAGCGCGCGGCCCTTGTATCATCTAGTTGCAACCATTGCAACCATTGCAACAGCAATCCGTAGTTGGGTAAAAAGAAAGTAGAAAGTCAGCAGGACGAAGTGAGTGGCGCACGACAGAAGCGGACAGGGACGCGAATCCCTTTCTTTTCTTCTTCGGTTGAGGGTTGATGTGATGATTATTGTTGCATGATGAGAATAGAGTGAAGGCAAGGCGGATTTGACTGAAGTTGTTCGCGGGCGCCAATCATTGGCGGGACCTGGTCAAGTGACGGATGAATTGTCCAAACCGCTGACTAAGGCAAGCGATAGGTCACAGGATCTGGATGATTGGTGTCTAGACCGCGACCATTCAGTTGGGCAGTCTATGCGAGCACCGAGTAACCGCTTGTTTCTTCATGATATTATTTCTATGAGCATCACCAGACTGTAAGAGACAACTCATCAATCACGGTACTCTATCATTAACCGCTGTCAGTTTGTACTTTGTGCTTCACTCTATTATGTATGCTGTACGCTGTATGCTTCCTTATGGTATTCTGTATCCAGCTTTTCAACAATGGAACCTCCGGAAACAGACCGGTAAAATTACTGACCCACCCCTGGGGAACAACTTCGGAAGTACGTAATTTATAACCAAGTGAATTTTCAGGGCGGTAATAAAACGGACCAACCCAACCGGCTGAAATTCTGACCGCCATCCTCCGTTGTCCAATCAAAAATTGGACCTGGAACCTGCTTTTCGGGACTCTCCCGTTCGCCCCTCGCAATTCTTGCTCCGGTGGTATTCGTTACGTACGCTACCAATCCATACTGTACGGTAATATATACCATACATACACACCCTCCACTCCCCTAATAACAGGTATTTTCCTCCTTCCGCTCCACCCATTTTTCTCTCTTTTTCGTGTCGTTCTCCTTCCGTTTCTCCTTCCCACCACCTACTACCTACGAACACACTCTCTTCTCTCTTTACCAGCCTACCTGACACGGCTTCAATTCTCTCACCCCATCGATTCCGACCCTCCCGCCATTCAACTTACCTACCGTCTGTCGTTTTCACCCTCTCCGCATCTAACTCAGCAGGACGGCCGTGAAGACGAGGAACGAGCCAGCAATCTGAGGGAAAGAGCCAAGACAAAAAAAGATTGTCAAATTAGCTCGGGATTAGGAAACAGAGACCCTGACATCCAGCGTGACCTACGAAACCTCGTGGAAGGGATCAATTCGCGTTCTCTATACCCTGCTAGGTCTTCCGCACCATTGTGTTACTCTCGTCTGGATTGAGCTCGATATCTACGACGATCCCCGTTCATCCGTAACCGAACCCTTTTTTGGAAGTTCCCCATTGATCGGCTGCATTCATTGCACGGGCTTTGTTGCAGCTGCGGCGCCAATTCCTTTCTACTTGATCGGTATTCTGCAGCGCATACTGCAGAACAGAAAGCTTAGGTCATCCGGTGATATCCTTTACCAGTTCGCGGTGTACTCTCGCCATCGTTACTCTAGCGCCGTACGACCGCACTCGGGGGAGACGGCGACCCCGAAATCGATAGAAAATCCTCAAAACAACGGAAAGGATCACGAGCCTTAATAGAAACTCGTGACCTCGCTAGAAAGGACAATATGTTTCCTCGCTTGCCTACCCCGGTGTTGACTGTGGATACGGAAAAGATCCACAAGGTAGATACGGCAAATGCGCAGAGTTTACATGGGATGTGGATGGGTAAGCTTATTGCTGTCTTCTGTGTTACTTTGGTTGATTTAGGCTGACAATTATCTTCTACGAAACAGTGTTTTCAAAATGTGCCGATTATATGGACCAAGGTCGTCGATTGGAAAACCTCAGCTGGAGATTATGGACGCGGGAAACATTTTGCGTTGACCCTGAAACCTCGAGTGAGGCATCGGTATTGCCACTTCTCCGTTCCGAGGCAGGCGACTTGCCCGACCTTTCTTCCAGTGTCGAATCGGCGGCCTCAGACCAAGCAGAGAAAATTGAACACCACATTAAACGCCCCAAATGTGACTACAAGCCGGCAGTAGTTCGTGAAGATTCTATGCTTAACCTCGGTCGCGGAAAGGAGAAACACATTACGTCTTCTGGCTTGGAACGAATGGTTCTCAACATCAAAGAGAAAAAGGATCTTGAACCTATTCCTCCTACCATGACAGTATCGCCACCAGTTGTTGACATTACTACAAACCCATCTACAAGACCCTCATCCCCCACTCCTACCCCGCCCTCGAGCTCCACCGCGAAAGAAGTGCCAGTTCGTCCATCCCTGGTGCGGAAACAACCCATCGAATCGACCGAATCGTGCTCGACCACTGCGCCCGAGAACAATGATAGCGATGTACCACAGCAGGATGCCTCTGATACGAGCGTTTCTTCCTCTGGTATTATCCCGTCCCGCCCTAGTCTGACCAAATCTCCCAGCATCGTCCGTGGATTTTCTCCTTCGCAAATCTCTTCGTCGTATCGCTCGCAGCCCAGATTGGCTGCTGAACCCCAAAAGATGAGCACACCCGTTCAACGCAGACCATCTCCTCTGAAGAAGAAAGGTGGAATGTTCACACTGGGTGGCTCGTCCGGCGATGATGACGAAAGCTCGTTTGACGATCGTATGCTGGCCCAACAAACGCACCGCAGCTCTCTCTCCGATGAATTGAGCAAGCCTACAACCGTCGCTCCCAGTCCTATGAAGAAAGTGACCACATTCAAGGACCAAGTTGGCACGATCGATCCACCAAAGGACGCCAGTCACGACAGCGATGAAGATGCGATCGAGACCGATGATGACGATATCTCCGAAAGTGCTATCGATGATGATGATGAGGACTCGGATTGGGAAGATTCGGTCACGGAAAGTGGACGGTCCAGCGTGGATGAGAACCGCATGTTTCAGCGCGTAGATTCTCGACCCAATCTTGTCTCGCGTCGCTCCATGCTCACGATGATGATGAACCAGCCGAACAAGTTGCAGGGACCTGCCTTCCGTTCCAGCCCTGCCCTTCAGCGACAGCGATCGCGTTTGACATGTCCCAATGGTCCGTCCTATCCCACCTCGCCGCCCGAAGATGGGGACAGCTTGACAATGCGTGGTCCAGAAGTGCCTAGATCCAAGCCGATCATCGTGACGCCCAATCCGCAATCAGTCGCCCATTCTCCGCGAACAACGCGCAGAAACATGCTTGCTACCGAGTTGACCGAATCCCTTCGACACCATCTCCTGTGGGAGCGTCAGCAGAAGAGCGCAACAGCAAACGCTTTCTTGAAGCGACGACACACTGCCCATGATATGGCCAACCTGCAGGAGTATCCTGGAGCCAAGGGGGCTCGAGGACAGGGAAGCCAACATAAGGAGAAGGACCTATCGAAAGGCAATGGTTCATATTCCAACTATACCGACTATGGGCCGTGGGAATACCATGCCAAGGGCTGGTAGAGACCTCTTTGCTTCTTCATTTCTCGACTTCATCTCTACATCTTCTCCTTCCCGGGTCACGACTCGTGCATATGCCGCTTCTTTTTTCTTTTTTCTTTTTTTTTTTCGGGATGGGTTAATGTGTTTTCTGACCTCGATACCCGATTTTCACCGATTTTGCTTTAAGTCTTTTCTCTGTGAAGACCACCGATAAAATACCCCTGTGACAGTTACGATCACGACGACTCTGCATAGCATCTTGGCGCACTTGAGGGATTCATTTTACGTTCATCTGTGGTCTTATTCTTCATTCGGTTTTTCATCTTCGCACTGCATGGCCTCGGATGTTTGTTTTATGTTCTGGGCTATTTAGAGGACCGACTACTGAATTAATTATCTTGTACAGTTTTGTTTTCTCCCGGTTGCATGATGGGCAATTGGGTCATGGTGGTTTCTTTTACATGTTCTTTTTTTGCTCAGGAAGGCTCGTTGGCATTCAAAAATTTCTTTCTTTGACGGCCCACGACTACGCCCGTCATCGTCGCGACTAGGGGACCCGGCCTTATTAGGCCACTAAAAATGCATATTTACTTTGTCCTTTTCAATTTTGTTTTGATACCAGATACCAAGCAGTTTTCTTGCGAATTTCTTGGTTCACATGTACCTTACTATCTCCACATCATCATAGAAAATGCATATAAAAAGTACAAGATCAGATGATGCCATAATTATCGACTACACCGTAGTTTCAGCCCGGGATGCTTCCCCGAACCAGGATAGCTTGGCTATGGAGGTGTTCTAGAATCGCACTGATCGCTCTGGTATATGCAGGATGATGGGATGGTTACTTTTATGCAGCCGTGCCTTGTTGAAAAGTCATACCTTGTGACTTTAAGGTGCGAATACTGGAAATGCGACCCGGTGGGAGGGTTCATGATGATGTCTGCTAATTGGGGTAACCCGTGTACAGATACTTGCAGGGGATGCTGTACAATTAACCACGTCCGCTCATTATTTGCCTTGCAGAATGGAACTTTGTGCAACTCTGCACATTCCACTGAGGTAATGCTACATCCAGTCCACTATGACAAACGCCTTCCAGAGCATTCCTGTCTCTTCGAACCAATTCACCCAGGTGTACATACTTGTGTGTAGCAGAACCGTAGACCCAAATCTTCGCCATCGTCAGTCACGACAGTCCTTACCTGTTTCGGCGACCAGATCGAGTATCCCCCGGCCGGGGATGCGGGAATGGAAGCGCCTTGAACTTCCAACTTGATTCTTCTGTTGTCTAATTCGCCGGGGTTACGCCGTACATACCCACAGAAAACTTGGGGTGGTCACCTGACCCAATCGAGAAACAAGGATGTCTTCCTATTTCTCCCGATACCCCAAAGGTGCTGGCCAATGAATTCGTCTGGATGAGGGACGAAGGAAAAAAGAAAAGTGGTTGTATTAGCTAATTGGCTGGGCCCCACGTGCTAGAAGTCCCGTACAAGGAAAGCAAATTTGCGGCTCATTGAGTGGGGCTAAAGGGATGGGTTTTTATTCGTTGGATTTGGGTCTTACGAGTAGTTGGTTGCTTTATTTTACAGGTACCGGTTATTGAATGCAAAGAGGGTGTATTTGTATGTATGGGTACTTGTACGGGGCTTACGGGTAAGTACAATACAGTGGATCAACACTGACATCCGCATCTTTATGGAGTTATTACGGGGCTTATGGGGATGCTGTAGATGAAGTCGATATCGGGCTAGAGCTGATCTGGTTGTCACCGTTGTTTGAATGAGAATCTTCGGTGAATTGTTGGCGTTTTGTAGGAGCACAGGTACCTTTTCTCTTGGCTGCGGAAGACTTAATAGGTCAACGCATGTTCATTATTTTCTTCTTTTCTGATTCTTTCAACCAGTAGTGTATTTTATTTTCGTTTTCTGCTTTCTTCAAGCTGTACAGACTACGTATTTTAATGGGTCATCGTTTTCGGCATGACATGCACGGAAAACTCCGACAAAATCGCCGACCGAGACTCGTCTCGGCATGCCGAAGACAGAATTCTCGGGGCACACAAGGCCGAATTTATGTTTGGTTTCCACGCGAAGAAGAGTTTTCTTTGTTAGCTTTTTTTTTTTTTTTTTGCTTCTTCTTTCACGTTTCTTCAATTCTTCGAGCTGTCGATTTATTATTGCGTAAGGAGTAGATAAAATTGATTGCTGCAGATATAGCATACAACTCAAGCATACCCTGCATATACTTGTAGTGACGCCTACCCCTACAGATACTTTGTACAAGTATGTTCATCAACAAATTCTATCTTCATCAAGCGTTCCAGCTCGGCCTGTCGTCACGGACCACTGCGATCCGACGACTCGGGTGGATGCCGAGACAATCAAGCTTGTACGAATTGGTTTTAGTACTGGTGTAGAGTGGAGTTCTGACGGGCAGGACCGATGTATCGGACGGAGTTTTTGTCTCTTTTGTGGAGTACAGTTTATTTGGATACTCCGTGTGAGATTCGTATTCTTGACTGTTGGGGTTTGGTAGAGTTGGATATGTGGTGCAAAGCAGGGACGGAGCACAGTCGGATTGAAGTAGAGCTGTCGTAGAATGTGCATTAACAAAAAAGAACATACAGGATATCTGTGCTTTAATCAATGCCATGTGCTGCCGAGAACTTGTTCAACTTGTTTATGTATGGAGTAGCTGATTCAATATCTTGGCTGCATTGGCGCTTTACCGGTTACTCTGTATTGGACTTTGCTCTTTTTTATCGTCATTCAGTTCTCTGTGATTGGATTTGTTCCTAATCAGAAGGCAATGTTGCACTCAGCACTCTCCGTATCAAACAGAGTACTTCAAGGCACTCGATTGAACGTTCTCTACAAAGTATCCACCGACCAATTTACTCATATGACCATAAGCAGACATATCTGCGACAGACGACAACTTTCGTACTTAGCACAATTTGTCCAAGCCGAAGTGAACACATTCTGACTCGTAGGCTGTTTCGAGAAACATTCTAGAAATGCGCTTTTCCGGATGCAGCTAGAGCTTGTATTAACGTCCTTGGTAATACATATCGAGTTATGCGTAATTTACGTTACTGTATGCGGCTATGGGGTATCTTACAGAGTCCCAGTACAAGTCTCACAGTACTCGATACAAGGCCGTCAAATGGGTTCATGTTTTGCATATTCAGTCTTCTGGTCGAAGTTAAGACTTTGTTATAGAAACCGCATGAGACTTACAATTGTTGGACATCATGTTTACATCTGCCTGTGAATGCCGGAATATGAGTCTCCGGAGATCTGACAACCGCGGAAGCATTCCCCGGCTTTTGTATTCCGCATTCTACTAAGAAATCATGTGCCCCCTCTTGAGGTTTCCGCTACAACGTCGAACTCATGTATCTCGCTCTGTTGGATTCAAGCTCAAGCTCAATTGAGCTCTCCCACGGATCTCTCAACTTTCATTGGCTTTGAGCACATAAACTCGAACAAAAAACCTGCTTCAGAAACGAATTATTTTCGTCGTAATTGCGGTAAAGTAAAGTAAAGTAAAGTATTCTGGAAATGTAGAAAAAAGTCTTCAGGTCCGGTGACTTCTTGAGGATCCCAAAGAAGAAAAAGCTCCCTGAATATTTTCGTGCGGTGGATCGAGGTTGCATTCCCGGTGAACGGCGCGGGGCATTTGGCGGGGAAAAGAGATGCCTGACTGCCTGGGGGTTCGGGCAGACATTTCAGCCTTACTTTGTGGAATGGGATGCTTTTCGGAGCACTATGTTCCATGAATGTTCTGGCTTGCCGGAGTTTGGTTAGTGTATAACTGCATGGCACACTCCATACTCCGTCACCGTACAAGGCACAATATAACATGGCATCCCCAGTTTTATTCAAACGTATGCTCGCTATGATTCATATTATTAACTGATTGCCACCGAAGTCGAGCATCGGGAACAATTCCCCATATTATCCTCATAGAATGCTAAGGAATGAATGTGTACCAAGTTCCACTTCGATTCACTCTGAGTCGTCGTGACTCACGGTGGCGTTGACTATCTATCAACTGCCATTTCCTTTTTTGGTAGTCTAGTCACGTGGCCACCAGACCGCCAACGACCACATCCGTATATAGAATCGTATATAGAAACAATATCGGCCAGTGACTATATAACGCAATCATCACTATCGTACGCTTATTAGAAAATCCCTCGCTATTCTCCTGCATCTAGCACCTGCAGACACTGTGGGGAATCGGACCTGGTCACCAGATCTCTGAGTTGGCAATTGGATCAACTGGGATCTATTCCTGCCCGAGCTCGTCGCCATTCAGACGGACAAGTCAGCGTTGGTAATTGCTATTATCAGCAGGTCCCCTTTTTTACGCGCCGCAGTTGCCGGGTAAATTTTGATGTTCCTACTCGCTTCCCATGATTGTGCTGGTTGGTTACTGACCGCTTTTCAGGAATCGATCCATGACGCTGGGTTCGGCTAACGAGTCGGTTGATAACGAGATATCTATTCAAAGTATGTCTGAGGGTAAGTCACTATCACGTTGGGGAAGTCAGTTACGAGGATCACGCTGTCTGCACGACATCTATCATATTTCCCGCTGCAACTGCACAGCTATGGCTGTGACAATAGACCGCCCTCCATGTTATCGTATTCCAGACCCAGGGCTTGTCGATCGACGCATGGTCCGCCGCCTGGCTGACTGAATGTCCGTCATTGCGCAGATGTCGGGTGGCTGCTGTGGTCCAGACGCCCTTCCCGTATTATCTTTACGCAGCTCAGCTCGTCTCTCTTTCTAAACCTGACAATCCGGCCCGCAACCTTGATCACACGCTCATGCTGATACCTATGGCGCAGGTCAACATTCCCCGAGGGCGGGTTCTGAGTTGGCAGCGGCGCAGCCTCCGCCTACAGCAGCGCCTAATGCTCAGCAAACGCCCACGAAAAAGCAGAAGTGTCGCTTCTTTACTTCCCGTAAAGGTAGGTACAATGCGTTTGCGATTTTTGCGCACCGCTATTTGGACTTTATTAATTCCCCATTTGCATAATCCTGGTCATTGATTACGGTATCTTGCATACACGATGTGGATTTTTACATGGGTGTATCAGGGCTGGGCCAATCTAAGGAGTTGATTGTAACTTGGTCTTGCTGTTGACCCTTTTGATTGCCTTGATTTTGAAGCTTTCCGCGTGATATTGTCATTCTTATGGACCGCTCATTTGTCTTGATTCCCATATCTCGTTACTGACATTCATCAAGGATGCCGGTCTGGCAATGCCTGTCGTTATCTCCATGATGCCACTGCACTTGACCAAACCCGTTCACCGCTAGACAACGCTGTCGACAAAGCCAATGACGGATCCCAGAGAGAAGACCTTGTACAGGATGTAGCCACCGATCTAGGAAACTTATCGATGAGGCCACGGCCAGTCTCCAAGCCGCCAGTCATTCCGAATCCCACAGCTGCTCAGAGACCAGTATCCACAGCTGAGAGCCAAAACCCACGGGAATTCCAGATCAACCAATTGCGACGACGCTTCCGTCCAAAAGAGACCAATGATGACTCTGGAACTACAATGGAGCTTGAGCTGGCCCCTTCAGACCCTGATTTCCCGTTTGAGATGGACAAGCTGCAATGTACCCTATACGTTCCGCAGTTGTATCCCGGACAGGGAAGACCGAAGCTCAAAGTGACCAATAACGACATGGACAAAGTTTTCCAAGATAACGTGGCAAGAGGGTTTGACGACATCGTGGATACGTCGATGCGGATGAATAATCGGGGGACGTTGCTTGGATGGATGAACAATCTTGACCGTCAACTAGAGCGCCTACTCACTACAATAGAGAGAGGACCCACGATCAAGTTTGTTGCGAACGTTGGCAACAGGGAGGCGTCAGAGAATCAAGTCCCAGTAGGGCAACAGAAAGCTACCAACGTCTCTGTACAAATTCGTTCAGCTCCAAAATCGCAGCCAGTTGCCAGACCGGCGCACGTGTTTACTGCAGAGGAGAAGGCACAGGCTGAGAAGAGACGAGCAAGCGAGACCAAACAGCTGGATGCTCGCCTTGGTAGACTGCCACTGTTTCAGAGATCCGGGGACGGACTTTCATATACCGTGCCCATTCAACCGACCAAGGCAGATCGACTCCCTGCTTCGCTACGTTCCATCAAGACGGTGAAACTGGGAGTACCGCAGTTATACGCCTTGGAGCCTAGTACGGTCAAATTGCTAGGCGTTGACGGCCCTGAAGCTCAAGCTGTTGAACTTGGTTTTGCAAAATGGATTGGGGAGAACAGCCAGCTCAATCTGATGTCGCAAGTCAACTATTTGACAAGCAACATGCACAACCTTGCAAAGACACCAATTGAAACGAAACCTGCTCCAGAGCCAGTCGAAAAGCCTGCACAAGTCGAGCTACCCCAGCAACCACAGACATCAGAAACGGAGCCTGCGGCCAGATTAGAAGACAAACCTCACGTTCATGTTATCCCACGACCTCCGGAATGGTCGATTCCTAGCAACGGCGGCGATGGCAAGGAAGACTCCAGTGACCTTACCGATTCAGAGGAGTACTCGGAGGATGAAGAAGATGGAGGAGCTCCTGTCACTATCTCAGAGCTCAACACGGCGGAACGTGGTGTTGCACTGTCGTTCCCGTTCTTGGAGCTCTATGGAATTGAACTTCTGGAGCTCGTGGGGTTGTACATTACGATACGATGTGAGCGATGCAAGGAAACGCTTGATGTGAAGAATATTCCTCAAGCGAAAGATAACAGCGATGCGTACACCCCTAAGGCTGAAACATGCAAGAAGTGTGCCAATGCGATGAGTGTTGGTGAGTTAACTTGAACAAAGACGGTGGGTTTATGGACAACTTAACTGATTGGCGCATTACTCAGGATTTCGACGACAACTGATGCATCCTCATTCCAACCGTGCGGGATACCTGGATCTGGATGGGTGTACTGTGGTTGATCTACTTCCCAGGTAGGAGCCCTGTCTTTCGACTTCTGCAAAGCTTCATTGACTGATGGATTTTCCTCCAGCAACTTTGTCCCAACTTGTGCGGAATGCTCCACGACTTTCCCTGCGCCAGGCATTGCTTCGGTCCGTGGTGAGAGTTCGACTGCTATGTGTCGTCAATGTCATCGGAAGATGGGTAAGTATCATTAGCCTCAATTCCGCGCACATTATCCTCTGACAGTCGAATAGTGATGAAGATACCCGAGGTGAAATTCCTTAGAATAGCATCTGCCGCAGGTACGTTCAGGGTTACAACATGGACAAATCGATGCTGACAATACCAGTTACTTCTCGCGATCGTGCCCCGCGACGAAAGGTTCGTACTTTGCACATGACCATACCCCAGGAAGGAGACTAACGTAAACAGCCCAAGGAGGTCCTCGGTATTGTTGCTGGTCAGGAACTACCCCGACGTGGTCGCTGTACACATTATGCGAAGAGTTATCGCTGGTTCAGGTGAGTGTGTAACTTTATTTGACATTTGTCGTGTACAGTTGCTTACAATAATCAGATTCAGTTGCTGCGCAAAGGTCTTCCCTTGCGACAAGTACGTCTTCCAACCTACAGCATGTATCCACCACAAATAAGCGCATACTAACAACCTTAGATGTCACGACGCAGAAACAGACCACCCCAACGAACATGCAAACCGCATGCTCTGGTAAGCCCACACTGGCCATACACACTAACAAAGCACAACTGACAAAACCAGCGGCTTTTGCTCCCGCGAACAAATCTACCGCCCCGAGAACTGCGGCATCTGCCACGCCATCCTCATCGGAAAAGCAGGAAGTGGGTTCTGGGAGGGTGGAAAGGGGACGAGGAATCGGGTGTTGATGAGTCGAAAGGGTGTGTACATCTCGTCCTTGGGTTCGTCGGTTATGGGTTGGGGCTGTTGCTGACTTGAACAGATCCACGGAAGTATAAGCGTCGTGGAGGTACGGCGGCGAATGCATCGAAGAAGTAGAATTGCTGTACAGGGTGGTTATGTGTGGAGGGCATTTTTACAAGTTGAAGAAGTGTATGAATTGAAGTATACTTGTATCCATCTAGCATAATTGGGAGCAAGTTAATGAGTTCCTCAAACCTGTTCAGCTCAACTATATACAAGCCTTCGTCCTCGAGGTCTCATCCAGCGATACCAAAAAGAAGAGGAGAAGGAAAAGGAAATACATATCAAAAAGCATAGTTCGTTAGTATTGAAACAACCAAATTAGGTAAAATCCAAGTGGACCAAGGAAAAAAAAAAGAAATCATCATTGGCCAAGCTACCACAGTGAATCGAACCTGCGACCATTTAAAAGCGGACATGCGAGGACTCGAACCTCGGACCATCACCAACCTACTTGGGACATAATAGCACATACGCTTATAAAAAGAGAAAAATAAAATCACTTGCAACAAGAACAACCACAACCACAACCACGAGTCTTGTGTGGGTGTGGTAGTTCAGGTGCGAATTAATCATTCGCCCCATAGGGTCTTTCGGGAACAAATAAAAAATGACAAGGGTGGGGTTCGAACCCACGAGATCTTACGATCAGCAGAAACCTCAGAATTATCTGACTTAAGTCTGCCGCCTTAACCACTCGGCCACCTTGCCACAGGTTCAGCTACGTCTCCAACTAAGCAAACTATGTGCGAAGTCATACGAGGTAAACTAAGTTGGGTTTAATTGTATAAATGCTCTCTTTGCGTTTCTTTCATTTTTCTTCCTATTGAATAAACCAGGTGTTGTAAAAGCTTGTCGCTTGAAAGACGGTACGTAGAGCAATGCGCCAGTATGCTAAGCAAGTTATCGAAAGATGTTTGGATTGAATTAAACTATGTACACGCAAGTCATGATTTATATACGATATCGGTCATAAAAATCAAGTTATAGAGACTACACAAGGTTCCCACGCAGCTCTTGCTCTCGTTCAAGCGCCTCAAACAATGACCTGAAGTTTCCAGCCCCAAAACCAGAGAAGTTGTGTCGCTGGATGATTTCAATGAAGACAGTTGGACGATCCATCAAGTGCTATATACCGTTAGTATCTATCTTCTAGTGTTGAATTGGGGTTTCTCACCTTCGTAAACAACTGCAGTAAATATCCACCCTCATCAAAATCAATCAAGATATCCAGATCACGAATCGTCTGGAAATCTTCCTGCAGAACAAGTCCTGCCTTCTTAAGCCGCACCTGCACATCCTCGTAATACGTATCCGGGACCTTGATGAACTCGACTCCGCGCGCTTTGAGGTTTGTGATGTCGCGGATGATGTCGTCCGTTAGGAGAGCGATGTGCTGGACACCGGCGCCATTGTAGTAGTCGACGTATTCTTCGATCTGGGATTGTTTCTTGCCTTTGGCGGGTTCGTTGATGGGCATTTTGACGATTTCGTTCGGGGAGGCCATGACTATACTCTTGAGGGCGGAGAATTCGCTGCATTTGTTAGTTAGTCTCGTGTAGCTGTAGAGAGGGTGCAGAGAGTGTACTTACGTGCAAACCTGAGTGTCATCAACCGACCAGAAACGATGGAAGCCAAGCGCTTTTTCGTAACTGGAAAGGGGTCAGCCAATTTTCTCAAGCAGAAAGTTAGAGAGCGTACTATTCGCAAATCTCCTCCATCTCATCCCAATCCTGATTACCCACACAATGATCAATCCTCTTCAGGAACACCCCGGGCAACAACTTCTCAACCGGATCTTCCACTCCACTCTCCAGCCGATAGCCCGGCAAAAACGCCCCCCGGTAACTCCCCCTCTCAAGCAACGTATGCGTCGTCTCCCCATACGTCTGTACCCTCGCAACCTTCACCACACCCCCCTCATCCTCCAACACCTTCACCCCGTGCACAACCCTCGCCCCATTTTTCACCGCGGCCCCAAAAACACCCTCTACATCATCAACCTCAAACGCAACGTCCTTAACCGCATCCCCATGTTTCTCAAGATGTGCGTGGATCTCACGGAGCTGGTCCTGTTCTTCGGCTGTGAAGCGGTCGAGTTGGTCGAGCGAGCGGAGGGGTGATGTTAGGATGAAGGTTATCTGTCCGTTGCGGATGACGTGCGAGCAGATGGCTCGGGAGCCGGTTTCGAGGCCGCGATAGGCGATGCGCTTGAAGCCCATGCGGGTGGTGTAGTAGGAGGCAGCTTGTTTGGCGTTGCCGACGTACCACTGGACGTGGTCGTAGGCTTTGTAGGAGGCGAAGGGGGAGGAGTCGCTTGTTGGGGTGATGTCCGGGAGGGCTGATGGTGCCATTTTGTTTTGTTTATCTGTTTCAAGACTTGAGGTTTGAGTCGAGAGACTGTCAGATCAGGGCTGTTTGGATGATGCTGGAAATGACCAGTAGATGGAGCGGTATTTATAAACCATGGTTGACACGGTTATCATCTTGTCTTTGATTCCCTTTCCATAAAGTAGCCGCAACTAACATTGGAAACCATAGTTATCGAACAAGTAACACCCCGGGCAAACCACGGCAATCAAAGGATGGCGGTTGTTAGCGGGTATTTCACGGTGCGGAGCGGAAATTAGCGGGTGTTTGCGATATCCGGGACGGTCGGCTGATTGTATTCGACGCAAGGACGAACAAGCAAAGGTAAATAAATGATGATGGTATATATTCCGTTTCCTCCGTTATCATTTGAATTTCCATAAGCAAAACTTCTATTTTGTATTTGCTATACGAACGCGAAAATGTCAACCCTAACAACCAACGACTCCGCCGTCCTCCATGCTCTCTTCGACGCCGAATCCTCCCCGTCCTCAGCAATACAAATCGACTCAACCCTCCCACCATTCCCTGCAAACCTACAAATCACACCAGAAGACCACGAATCTCTCAGCACCCGCGAAGCATTCATAATCAAGTCCCTCCAAACCAACGATGTCTCTCAAGAAAGCATCCACTCCGCTATTGCAGCCCTAGACGCGCTTGTCGAGGATCACCCGACTTACCCGCCCGTCTATGCTAATAGGGCGCAGGCGCTTCGGATGCTTGTTGATAAGCAAACGAGTCCGAGTGAGAAACCGATGATAGGAGCAAGGGATCCGATGTTCACGGATTCAGCGAATACCGCCACCGTCTCGCGCCTCTTCGCTGATCTGGGCCAAGCAATCAACCTATCCACGCCATCATCACCAGCAGACCCCGTCTCCTCCGTTCAAGCCCGTATTCTGGCGGACGCGCATACACATCGTGGGTATTTGCTGCTCAAAGCCGCGAGGGCGAGGAGGGATTCTAAGGTGCAAGGGTCGGGACAACTGTGGGAGCTTGGCTCTGATCAATTGGAAGAGATGGCGAGTAGGGACTTTTTCCTTGGAGGGAGATATGGAAATAAGATTGCACAACAGATGGCAGTGCAGACGAATCCATATGCGAAGATGTGTGGGGCTATTGTAAAGGAGGCGATGAGAAAGGAGGTTGTGGGGTAATTTTTATATTCCATAGTTACTCCTCTATGTTTATGTCATGCCATTCGAGTTTGAAAGCGTGTATATACCCAAGAGGCTTCTCATGAATGTGTTGTCATTGTCCCAACGACTGCCCTCACTAAAACGTTGCTATTGCTATATCAAAACAATGCCATTAAATACACCCGCTCATGCCTTTCGAGGATCCTTGAAATGTCTCTTGAGCGGACGCCAGCTGTGGTCGTTGTACTCTTCTTGCACTTTTTCGCAAGTCTTCAGTCCCCATTCGGACACACCGACCATGAGCGAACTATACACGTAAATTAGCGAGATATTCTTGGAATAGTAGTCAAGTCAAAATACGAAACTCACCTCTCAAACATGAACGCCATACTTCCCTCTCCGATCTTCTGAGGCTTCAATTCCGCATTGCTCGCCCCCTCAAAGGCGCTCATGTCCGGACCATGAGCACTCATGACATTGTGCAAACTAGCGCCAGCCGGCTGGAAACCACCACCGGTCTTTGCGTCGTAGTTTCCGGCAATCAGCCCCATGAATTCAGACATCGTGTTACGGTGGTACCATGGGGGACGGAAGGTGTCTTCTTGCACGAGCCAGCGGGGAGGGAAGATCACGAAGTCCGCGATTGCTGTGCCAACGTGGTCCGACGGGCCAGTGAGAACGGTGTAGATCGAGGGATCTGGGTGGTCAAACGAAACGGAACCAATGGTGTTAAATCGTCCCAAATCGTACTTGTAGGGGTAGTAGTTGCCGTGCCAAGCGACGATATCAAACGGAGAGTGGTCCTGGCGGGCGGAGAAAAGGGTGTTTGCAAATTTGCTGTACAGACGGTACTCAGACTCATCATCCTCAAAGGAAGCCACAGGGGCCTGGAAGTCCCGTGCGTTGGCGAGACAGTTGGAACCAATTGGACCCAACTCGGGAAGCTGGAAGTGGCCCTGGTAAAGCTCGCAGATATATCCCCTCACTGGACCATCGGGAAGAGTCACGCGATATCTCACACCACGAGGAATCACGCAGATCTCATTCGGACGGACCACGAGTCTTCCCAGTTCCGTCTGAATATCCAACACACCATGCTGAGGGACAATCAAGAAGTCTCCATCAGCCGAGTAAAACGCCTCCTTGCCCATATCCTTCCCAGCGGCATACAGCAGAATCCCGAGGCCATGCTTCAACGTAGGATCTCCTGCGCCTGCCACAAGATGCAAGCCATGAACCCAGTCAACCTTCTCATCCAGATCAAACGGATTCCACCGTAGCTGGTTTGGGATATGGTGCAGCTTGTGGGTTTCGGTTGTCATGCGCGTGTGGTATGTATCTGTTTCCTCGGCGTTGAAGTTCTCGTGGGATGCGGCAGGGATGATTCTGTAGACCCAGGTCTGTTTGTTCTCGTGTCGGGGAGCGGTAAAAGCTGTTCCGGAGAGCTTTTCGGCGTAGAGGCCATATGGCGCTTTTTGAGGGGAGTTGTGTCCTATTGGAAGGGCGCCTTCGATGGCTTCGGTTCTGTTGAGCGGCTGTTAGTCTTGTCACATGTTTTCTTTCTGTGGCTTTTCAGCACGTACTCATGATAAGAGTCGAAGCCATTTTGGTATTTGTATGGATCCGGGTGTTTGAACTGAGTAACCGGCATTTCGAGCAATATCTCGCGGTGTTCTTTGTAGAAAGATGAGATGCTATCTGGTTCTAGTGAGTAATCAACAGCCGGGCTCTCTGTGAAATATATCCAATCATCCTCTCTCCCTTCCACAGTCTATTGCGAGTTCATCCGTCGCGACGGGAATTTTCATCCGCGTAAAACAAGGTTGCGGGGAAGTCGCGGAATATAGCCGGCAATAAGCGGGGAGAGGGGGCGGACTTGATTCCGCAGCCGCAGGACAACGGAAAATTGACGAGGCGCAGAGTGAAGGCAACACGGTTAGAGGAGATGACGAGGAGAGCAGAAACCAGGATTAGAAGGAGGGGGGGCAGTGTCTTTTTAATCGGTCTTCTTGTCACTCTCCAAGTTCCTGAGATATCCTCATAGATACCCTTTTTGACAAGCTTCAACTTATCTATATCGAAACAATGGCTTCGTGGCTTCAGATCCCAAAGAACTCGCCCTTTTCGCTGGCCAATATCCCCTTTGGCATTATCTCCTCGACCAAGGCATCCCCTCGTGTGCCGGCGATCGCAATTGGTGAATATGCGCTGAACCTGAGCGCCTTTGCCTCGTCCTCTGGCTTCTCACAGCTCCCCGCGATCCAGCCTCATCTCAGCGTCTTCAATGAACCGACATTGAACGCCTTCGCCGCTCTCGGTCGTCCGGTACATCGCCAGGTCCGCGAATACCTTCAATCCGTCTTCCGCGCCGACACACCGTACCCTCAAGTCCTCAAAGACAATGCAAGTTTGCAGAAGGAAGCTCTCTTGCCTCTGTCCGAAGTGACCAACCACGTCCCTCTACAAATCGGTGACTACACGGACTTCTACGCTGGTCTCAACCACGCTTACAATGTTGGTGTGCTCTTCCGTGGCCCAGAAAACGCTCTGCAGCCCAACTACACCCATCTTCCTGTCGCATACCACAGTCGCGCATCGTCTGTGATCGTTTCGGGCACACCCATCCACCGGCCCAACGGTCAGATCCTGACCAACCCAGCGGCCAATCCTAAGGTTCCTACCTTCTCTCCGTGCAAGAAGTTGGACATTGAATTGGAACTGGCCGCGTTCGTTAGCAAGCCCAATGACCTGGGCAAGCCGGTTCCCGTTAACGAAGCCGAGGACCATATCTTCGGTCTGGTGTTGATGAACGACTGGTCTGCTCGTGACATCCAAGCTTGGGAGTACGTTCCTCTGGGACCTTTCAACGCGAAGAACTTTGCCACCACAATCACCCCCTGGGTTGTTCTCATTGATGCATTGGAGCCGTTCCGCGCTCCCGGCCTCGAGCCCGGTGACCGTGAGAGCTTGCTGCCCTACCTCCGCGAAAAGCGCGCCGTCAACGCCTTCAACATTCCCCTCGAAGTTGAAATTACGCCTGACGGCGGAAAGTCGACGGTTATCTCAAAGAGCAACGCGCAGAACCTCCTTTACTCGTTCCCTCAGATGCTTACGCACCACACCATCACGGGATGCAACATGAACACTGGTGATCTCCTTGGTAGCGGTACTATCTCTGGAAAGGAGCCGCAAACGCAAGGTAGTATTCTGGAGCAGACGAACGGCAAGAACCCGATTAAGCTGAGTGATGGCTCGGAGCGTATCTTTTTGGAAGATGGTGATCGTGTTGTTCTGCGCGGCTTGGCTGGTGAGGAGGGGAGCTATGTCGGCTTTGGTGACTGCGAGACTACTATCCTGCCGGCGTTGAAGCTTGAGTTTTAGATAGCTTCTTATCCGGTTTTGTTTCAAATGTTTGCTGTACGAAAAGTGAAGAACACGACATGACTATGAACCTGACCATTCAAATAGAGTCTGACATCCTTGTGCAAGTATAAACAACAGATAAATCCTATTTACATACCTACTCCTTTACCCTAAACTCCTCCGGCGTATCCTCCTGCATCCTCCAATGCCCCCTCTTCACACACTCCTCTCCCTCCAACCTCTCCGCCACCCGCTTTAAAGTCGGAAACTCCCCCATATCCACCCCAACCCTCTCCGCCCCCCAAACAGCCGGCACCAAACAAACATCCGCCAGCGTAATACTATCCCCCACACTGAATTTTCCAGCCGTCTTCTCCACAATAGCCTCGTACGCCCTGAACCCCTCAATAATCAAATCCTTAGACCACGCCGCCCGGTCCATACCAAGCGGTCCGACCCGCTTTAGGATTCGCAGGTTCGTGACGGGTTGCACGTCGCAGGCGATTATGGATGCGAGGGTGCGGACAGTAGCCCTGGTGTCGGGGTCAGATGGCGGGGGGAGGAGACTTGGCGTGGAAGGGGTGATTTCATCTAGGTATTCGAGGGCAGCGAGGGATTGGGTTATGGTTGTAGTTTGGGTGCCGTGTTCGATGATAAGTGATGGGACGGTGAGCGAGGGGTTTAGGGTGCCGTAGCCGGGAGCACGCTGCTCGTCTTTGAGGAGGTTTATTGGGAGGGAGGTGTAGGGAAGGGATTTGAGGTGCAGGGCGATGCGGAGGCGTGCTGAGCAGGAGGAGCGGAAGTAGGTGTAGAGTGTTATGTTGGTGATGTCGGTCATTTTTTTGGTTTGCTTGTATATCTTTGGGCTGTGTATAGTTGCTTCTTGTTTCTTGTGGAAGATTATGGTTGGGTTTTAGATGCTGCCGTCTAGATATAGTGGTCTTGTACTGTAATGTATTGGTCTAACTTCCCAATACGGTAGCGCGGGACTATTTCCGGGGGGCTTTGGGATACTCACTTATCAGTATTAACCACGCACTGGGCGTTTATTGAGCACTCTATCTATAGCTCACTCAGTGGCGCCGGAACTTATTTGAACTCATAGATGCATGAGAGTGTTAATAATTGCTGGACCATTTAGAGTATGGGTTAATTCAAGAAATTCTTCTCTCAATCAGCTGAGCGTTTCTACTATCATATACCCATTTATGTGATATGGTTATGGCTGTCCGATCCGAGTCATGGTACAATCCCGAGACCTAAGACAGGCAAGATATTGATTTGACAATCACAAAGTTGACCTCTTCTCCAGACCCAATGTCCGCTTCTACATAAACACTTATCCCTTCCACAAGCCGGCGACTCAGAACCCGCTCATGTCTTCCATAAATAATCTAGCGAGCGTCGGGCAAGTTCTTGACCGAGAAAACCACCTTCATGCCTTTGGCAGCCCATTCTTCAAAGGTGATAATCATGGTATTAATTGTTTCATCCCAAGCACCTCTTAAGCAGTTAACTTCTTGCGAATAATCAATTCCATCACCCATGGACGATTAACCAGGTCCTTCTTGTCCATGGAGAGTACCGTATCTTTTTTTTGTCCATTCTCCACGTTTAATCTCTGGCGTACCCGATAGCTGCGTTGCCTGTGAAAGGATCCATATGCATCCAGCGTCCTTCGAGGTCGGTTTGCTGGTCATTTCTCGGATAGTAAAAACCTCCGTTTTCCCACGTCGGCTGTAGATTTTTGTCGACGTATTCTAGAAGTCCATGTAGTTCAGCGGTTTTACCGAGCTCTGGAAGCCACTTGACCACATAGTCAAGAGTCGGCTCCTTTTATGGAAATTTAATACTGTCCTTGTTCGCCTTGTAATATTCCCGAGCCTTCTGAAGGGTTTATCGTGGCTCTTGCGGGTCTTGCTGTTCTGCAGCAATTGCTCGATATGCGCTGGCTACCATAGGATGCTGGAGTTCAACTTCGCCATCAATGTTGGTGATGAGTCCAAGTGCGTGATTGTTGAATCCTGATTGAACGAATTCTGAATTCCAAGTATCCATGAACGACGCAGCCCTCTCTGGCATTAGTATGAGAGCAAATATAATCTCAAGGGATATCAAGATTCTATCATACGGAAAAGCCAACGCTCCTGGCCGTGGCCGTAGCCCTGTTTAATACTCACCCAATCCTTGTACAGATCATTGCTTGAAATCATATTCTTCTCCAACGCAGCTTTTTATTTGTCAAGCACTCCGCTCAATATATTAGTCCCATAGCGGACATCCTTTAAGCGGATAGCAATGACCTAGAGCAGTGTGTAAGTAGTCCATCATCACCCCATGATACCGCTGGCCATGATATACATACGGGAAACTGATTACAAGCCGATTTAGCTCACAACAGGCACCCACCCAATCATTCCTCTCCATTTCAGCGGTAATCGCTTTTTGCAAGCTCTATTATCATAAACGAACGTCTCATCTCCCATTCCTCAGAACAACGGGTTCCAACGAAAACTCAGACTACCATCCTGCCCAATCTCATCATCGTTAGAAAAGCATAGCATAGAGACTGGTCATTAGCAGCAAATGTCCACTATACATGACATTCTCACGGATAATGGGGTCGGCCCACGGCTTGCGAAGTTCCTTTAGATCAGGACCTATCCGAATACCTCACTGAGATGTGAGATACCAATAACCCCACACCTCCCGCCTCAGTATTATGCGAATAAGGCGACGAAGGAGCGGCTTGAAGAGGCCTCTCATAGCTGGCAGTCAGTGTGGTGTGTAAGAGAAGCTGCATAGGCCAGCGTCGCGAGTTAATACCGGTAAGCGTCGAGGAACTCCTGTGCGGGTTCCTGGCTCTCCATATGCGGCCAGTCTCCATCAATGGCGGCACTTAAATTGTGGAAATGTCGAAGATGACCTGCTTGCTCTGTTGACAATTTGGGATACCTGAATAAATCCAGAGGCAAGCTTATACCGCTGTCACTGGCGGGGTTGACAGATGCCATATTGGTACAGCGAGATTGAGGCGGAACCAATTTGATAAGTATATCTAAATATCAGGGATGAGGGGGGTAGGGCAGTCAGAACCGATATATATCTCCTCGAAATCTGTCAAAGCTACAGGAGGCAACTTCTCGGCATTTTCCTAAAATAGCCATTATATTTCTGTACATATAAGAAAAGCAGTCAGTGCATACGACCATGACTCGCAGATAGCTCAGCATCCTGACCACTCTGCTCTAGGAAGGCTTCGAAGGTCTGAATTAATATTCAGGGTACAGGTACAAAGTAGAGTGTCACTAAGGGCGGGTAGGGCAGGATACGCTCTATAAGCAGTAATAAGAACTTGGCTCTGCGTCCTTTATTCAAGCATACCCGTGATTCCACAGCGAGCACTCAGTGCACGCACCTGAGCGCCCGTCCTACGACCCCGGCCAACGAGCATTACATGGCTACAAGTATATAAGCAGAGAACGGATGTAATATCGAAAAACATGACCAGGCAATAGGCGTACGAATTCCTAACCGGCTATACAAGGGCACATTCCTAAAATGATCCGTCATTCTTCTATACTGGTCAATTTACACAGTTGATCGTTGTATCTCGGATTGACGGTTGTTCTTTGCATGGCGGTACGAGGGGCGGAACACTTCCGTTGCTGGGATACCCGAATATGAATGGACGGGTTTCCGCTTCTTTCCGTTTTTCTGGATTTTAATTTGACATATTTCCTGGCTATTCTTAGATCTATTCTAGAACTATTATCATGGATTTTAATTAAGAGAACTGCGGCTTGGGATTGGTTTGTTGATTTCATGGATGCACGTGATATATCATTGCCGGTTAATGACTATGCCTACGAAATGACACAAAGTAAATGAATTAGAAACTATGGTTTCACCTGCCAATCGAATCAATAGCTACAAGCTTTCTGCATTAATTTCAAAACATGATCGCCAAGTGGGCCTGGATTTCAGGGCTACCTTTTACCGGATGTCCTAAACACCCGCCGCCGGCAATCAGCGGCTATTTCGCAACATCCGCCCCGCACCTCCCCTCTCGGATATTTTTGACAGTATTCCACCATCCCTCGTGTTCCAGATTGTGACCTCATATCCTCCTAAAAGAATTAGACAACAATACCCTCAATGCTATTGGCCAGTCCGCCGCTCTAATTGATATGGAAATCAGACGGCCATCCCGTGGACAACACACCGCGGACCGGGTGTACCAGCGCACCTACAAAGCTTGTATCTCCTGTCGGCAACGCAAGGCTAAATGCGAGCTGGGAACGGGAGAGGATGGTGCTCCGATCGGGCCTCCATGTGCGAGGTGTCGGAGGGAGCAGAAGGAGTGTTTGTTTAGTGAGAAGAGAGCGTGGGAGAGGTCCAGGAAGCGATGTGGGTTGTTATCCGGGTGTGGTTCGATCGTGCCATATTTGTACTGATGTAGGTATTGTGTAGATGCGGAAGATGGTGTGGATACGCCTTCACCAAGGACGCGAAGGAGGCGGTCGAAGGATGCTAGTGAGAGGCATGATTCGCGTGATATGTCGGAGTATGGACCTAGTCCGGGGAACGATGAAACCACATTCACAGAGAACACTGGGAATATCAATGAGAGCAGTCAAGATAGACAGCAACCTACCTCAAGTCTCGGTAATTCGATGATGCGCACCGTCGTTGCTAGCGGGAATGATGCTTTGAATATCCTTTTCGAAGCTGCTGCGGCTCACAGTCGTGGAAATGGCCTGACT
This sequence comes from Aspergillus intermedius, assembly GCA_039880815.1. NCBI lineage: Eukaryota > Fungi > Ascomycota > Eurotiomycetes > Eurotiales > Aspergillaceae > Aspergillus > Aspergillus intermedius. The sequence continues at coordinate 72,169 of JBDODA010000060.1, read as the reverse complement.
GCAGGCTCTCAATCAGGAAATGCCATATCTTCCGAAAACAGAACCACCAGGAACGATGAGCTGTTAGCAGGTGGTTACTCAGGCCCTTCTGAAAGCTCAACGAGGACGGTGCACCCCGTCGAAATCTCTCGGGTGTCGAAAGACGTCCTCGATGTGTGGGAGTCATGCCGTTTCGTCAAGATGGGATGGTTCACCTCCAGGGAAGCGGTGACATTTATAGACCTGTACACTTCGTTGCCATTGGACATAGTTGGAATACAGCTAACTGGATGCTGGCAGGTTCTTCAAGAATATGTCTCCTCTATCCCCAATTCTTACAGACTTCTACGCAAACCACGCAAACCATTACTGCCTCCTTACACGCGATCCAGTCCTCTGCTGCACAATCCTGATGGTATCAGCTCGCTATCACGTATTACCAGGAGCTGGCGGCGAATCAAGAAACTTCTTCATCCACCACCGGCTCTGGCAGCATTGCCAGCAACTAATCACACGCCTCATATTTGGTCAGGATAAATCCACCTCGTCAAAAATTCGTGGAATTGGAACCATTGAGGCACTATTATTGATGTCTGAATGGCATCCCCGTTCACTTCACTTCCCACCGGAAGTTGACGGCTGGGATTGTGACCTAATGACAGGGTCTACTGAGTCTCGCGCAAACGCTGATGAGGAAGATACGCTGTCTGCTAACCGATGGCTAGAAGATATGATCGAGCCTGCTAGAAGATCAGACCAAATGTCCTGGATGTTGCTTGGATCTGCCTTGTCGCTTGCACATGAACTTGGTATTTTCGAAGTCGGGGATAAGGAACCGGATCCTCTATCGGAGTTGGAGGGGCTCATGCCTAGTGACCAAATGAAGTTCCGCAGGCAGCGCGTACAGCGCTTACTATACGTGTATATCAATCAGTTGGCGTGGAGGATAGGGTGTATATCGCTTATGCCCCAGAGCTTGAATCACGCGATTATAGGCGGGCAAGCGACGAGAGAACTCAGCCGTTCTGGAGATGGATGGTTCACGTTCATGGACTCATGGATGGATTTGACCAAGCTGGCGAAATCTGTGACCGATACTTTCTTTCCTTCTGTTTCGTTTGCGAGGCAGCAGTTGCATAGTGGCCGGTATATTGATTTACTGGATCATTTTCGGCCGTTGCTCACTCAGTGGAAAGAGAAATATCTTCGGCCTCAATGTAAGTATCTCCTTGATTCTACATTCCGTGAAATATGAACTGACTACCTGGTGTGCAGTACTGCATAAACCTTTCTTCAACATTCTCTTTATCGAATATCACTTCGTCCGAGTTTACACCCACTCAGTCGGAATGCAAGCAGTTGTAGAGCGCGTTCTCGCAGATGGCGAACCCAACCTAGAAGAGGTGCGCCCTCTGAACATCGACTCCATCGATTACGAATATATCCAAGAAGTCATCGACGGTTGCTGCCAAATCCTTTCAAAGGTCACCCAGCTCGCAGAAACTGGTGCATTGCGATTCTCACCAGTCCAGATTTTCTTGCGCATCACAAGCTCGTCTATATTCCTGATGAAGGCCTTAAGTTTGGGCGCGCGCCAAGCGAAACTGCGGGAGTCACTCGACATCCTCGAGAGGACCATCCAAGCGCTAAAATCCAATGCCCTGGATGACATCCATCTGAGTAGCCGTTACGCTACACTGCTGAACTTGCATGTCTCGCGTCTGCGACGCAACCTATTAGTATTATCAAAGGGCAAGAACAGTCGTGGAACTACCACAACATCTTCCACATGTCCACCCTCACGGTCTGATAATGGGACCGGTAATGGCAACTCGACGATGGCGAACAGTACGCCACTATCACATGGCATGTCGGATATCAGCTTCATCCCATCACTGAATGATATGGCTGCGGACGATTGGCTTTCGTTGCCGTTCGACCCGTCGATGGCTCCGTTTGGCATTAGTAGCGGCGGACAGATACCGGCGCTTGAAGGCGGGGCTCTGGACTTTATATGGAATTTGCCATCATGACCATACAAATAGACATTGTATTTGTAAAACGAGGACCTGTGAATTCCCTCTTCCTGTTAGTTTTGCCGTTTCTGGTATAGCCTCCTGATACGCCGTACTGTAAACACCGCCCGCCTGGCCTCCCAATATAAAAGAGCTCTCCCTCACTGTTCTGACTTCGTCTTCTCCCACATCTTCTCTTGCCAAACTCCCTCCCATATTCTGCACTCACCCATATTCTTGGCCATCTGAACTCCGACAACCCCTTTCCTTTTTTTTTTTTTTTGGGAAACTGCGGCTGCGCCCTCTCACCTCCACTTCCGGTTTCCTTTTCCTCGTTTACGTTGACCAGCGTTTCGACCTGATTCTGTCTCCCTCTATTTTTATACAGTGAATTTGTCCATATTCTCTGCTCCCCTATCTTTTACTAAAAATGCATTTACATAAGGTCTTGTTTTCCGGCCGCTCTTCATTAATGGTATCCGCCCTTTCGACTCCCTTATCAAAGGAAAGATATTGACTCCAGGCTTGACAGACTCCCAAGGCTGATTACAGCTTACAATTGACCCCATTCATTGCGCCTCTCTGTGGGCTCCCGTCCTGCGTCGCGCTTTCGCCCTAACCACGCCGATCCCATGTGCCGCGTATGTGGTTGGAACGCCCAGATGACAACGATTTAGCATCTCCATTACCCTCCGTGGTATAAGGCTGATTTCTCACGGCCTCGTCATTGAAGGTGCAAATGCAGATTTTTTAAAAAGGCAAAATGCCAAAATTGTAGTAAATATTCTGCGGTTAGTTATTGCGCTTGTTGAAGATGGATCCCACCCAGCAGGTTGAGGAAACACGCCAAACTCGCCAGCCTCGATCGTGGACTCCCATAACAGCTTTAGCCAACATGAAGGCCACAATCCAAAAACATATCTCGTTGCCAATGAATTCTCAAGGTGAGACAATCTCCGAATTTCAGCATGAACCATATTTATCCGCTGCAGTCGACAAGAAAGACCAATGCGCCCTGGATTCCGCTTGGTTTCCCTGGGAGATATTGGCAATGTTCTTATCCACTGGCCTATTGGCCATTGGTTGAGAGACGGGGAAAACAAACCTGGATTTTCATACAGCTCGCGTAGGTGTCAAGTTGACGGTCTTGGTGGGCAAGTCACTCGTAGACCTGGATTTCAGACGTCGCGAGTATATTGTTGTAAGAAGTAAGCAAAATAGATATGGGGTATGGAGAGGTTTATATACACTGCCTTGTCAACACGCAACCCCCAGGCACAGCCTCGCCTCAATAGCCACACTGGCACGTCAGTCACATACGCAGTACAGGTACGGAGTACGCCAAATGAGATAAACCCACATAGTGCAATATTTTGCTACTAGGAGAGCCGTAGTACAGAGTACAAATAGTAGCTAGCCCCTTCCGTAACGAAAGCGCTTCCCGCCTAGTGTCCTTCACCCTAGTTCTCCCACCGCTCCTCGATCTATTACACATATCTCGCAAGCAAAGTTCATGGTCCCTGACAATGGCGTTTGCGAAATAGGTCAGAGACCTGATGGATATCGTCTCTCTGCTTGTACAACGCTCCCCTTGCCACACACAGTGTTGTAACTAATCGGTTGCTTTGGATTAGGGACCACTATCATCGACTCACGGATCTCCCCAGGTAACAGAAAACCAGCTTTTATGTTTGCGAGCAACGAGGATCCTTCTGACTCCCACATCCTTAGACCAGTCTCATAATTTTGAAAAACGACAGCTTCGCCATGCTGATCTGTCGGGGTGCCGGTACACAGCACTGAGCCAGAGTAACCTCCCGCGCTGTCCACATCATCCTTAGACCGCCACAGCATAGCAACAGCCTGATCACTCGCTTCACGATACCAAACATACTCACTTCCTAGAAGGACTGAATTTGCCACTGCGGGCGTTACCTTTAACCCTTCAACCACTCTCCAGTTTTGTGTCTGAGCATTGAGAGCCACAGCATTTAGCGGCACCCCTGCAAGGACTTTTTCGTACGGGGCCCATGCGGAGATGATAGGATACCCAGGAGGACTCACCACTTCAGGTAGAGTTTCTCCCTCGATTAAGGAGAGGTCATGCCGGTACCCAACCGGAAACGAGAGTATAGGGCTTGGTTTGTCAAAGCAGTGGGTAATTGTCCTGACCTATGATAATGGTGAGCGTGACTCCTTAAGGCGAGTGTATGGCTCTCGGATGAGGAATACCTTTGTATTCGGTTTAAAGAGCAGAATATCCTTGCCTGTTGGATTATTGGACAGGCTCTGGTCCGATACACCGTACGCGCGACAATCCCGGTCTAAGTGGGGATTTCGAAAATGATAGAGTGCGTTCTTTGCCCGAATCACCCAATCTGCAACACGCATGAGAACCACCGGCAATGCAGGATTGCGCACATAAGCGTGGGTCACTGTCATTAAAACTGTCTTTCCTCCTGGCAATTTCAACTTCAACCCCAAACACCCGACCGATTTTGCCTCCGTATCTGAGACAACTGCACCCGATTCGATATTTTGTGCTGTTGCACTAAACGTTGCCGTATCTAGAAGTACAAAAAGCCCGCCCACCTCACCTGGGTAGCCGAGGTTGTGGGTCCGCTCCACGTCTGCGATGCTATCGAACAACATGCGAAGGAAGCCTGCAATCAGTAACTGGGCCCCGATTGCTTTCGGGAACAGGATGCGCAACGACTCCAGGTCTTGCTCTGTCAGAAATTTTCGTTAGTTGATCTGTCCCTTCACCAGGCTCTGCACCAGTATGAACTGTGCTGCTGGGGTCGGTATGAGAGGGCTCTTCAGTGGATAACCTGCGGGGAGGATATGGATGTCCAGCCCGCCAGCTGTGATGTCGGGGACATTGCATGATATCAACCAAATACGTCTACCGAAGGGCGAGCTGGTGATATATACGATTGAGGCTTTTGATAGGGATCTGTGATGCGTTCGGAGGAGTCTCTCATTGTCCCTTGTGGTCATCGGCTCTAATCCAGCCCGCAAGGATGCCCTCTCACCAGTGCCCCACTCCATTGAATCAGTTCCTGTTCGTGTTAGTGGCACAGAGCGCTCGCCTCTTGGTTTGGTTGACATACTTTGTATCAGACGGTGCTCCCATTCACGCTTCTCCCCCTCCGGGCGGCGGTCCAGATCTTGATCAGCATCATTGACAGCTGGGTATGGGTATGTGGTATGGCTGCTCTTGAGCCGTTTGATGTCCATTTTCGGAGACGATTGCAAAGATAACCATCCTTGGTTCTTGAGAGTTCTCGGTATCGACAAGATGTCACCTATCCGTGAAAGTGCCTTCCCAGGAAGGCCCCTTCCGCACCTTCCTGGGAAGATGTCACTATTACGTATCACACTTTCCCAACCAAGTCTAGATCGTTACCGTTTACAGCTGCCGACATTTCTGCATCTGTTATGACATTATGCCGGAAATTATCGAGGCACAATCATTTCCATTGCCATCTGCAGAATACAGTGCTTATATGGTCTTTAGGGCTCCGTCTCCTTCCTGACAGCAAGAAAAATCACCGAAGCTAGTCCTCGACTTTGGATGACAAAAACTCGCTCCAACCACGAAATGTCTTTCACTGGCTCATCGACAAGCGATTAACTATACTGATTTAGCAAACGCGCAAGAGAAGACGCCTTCCTCTCACACCAATTACGAACCTCTTCAATAACCCATGTCCCCTGCCTCGTTCATGGCCACCACACCATCATCCAGCAACGAAAATTTCCCTTGCTCCACAGCTCCCCCTGGCGAACCAATATGCTTGATGTCAATGCCATTATCATCTATAACTCTAACTTGTGTTGGAGTCAGGGTCGAGTCGGCCACGCACTAGGGACTAGAGAACATGGATGCATGAATTGTACAAACTACAGTCTGAGTTATAGTATAATTTACAGTAGTATATAATAAACAGTGCCGGATTCGGTGTTCCGCCCTGTGATGGGCTATGCTAGATAATACCATCATAATTTCTCTGAGGCATCCTTGATATCCTGCATATACCTTACAGCCAATTCTGCTGCATTTCTGACAAAATCATCCGGTGCATCTTTGGCGATCTCAATTAATCGGTTTTCCCAAAATGACCAACGTTGAGTAGGCTGGTCAAAATGCTTCGCCACACTGGGAATATCTTTCTGGTTCCAATTCTCCATCCTGTCTTTGCTAAGACTCCCATATAACTTCTGCCCATTATGCTTGATCCAACAAACAGCAGCCGGAATGTCAAAGTTTGGTTCAAGTGGCTCATAGGTCTCGGTCTCAGCCTCATTTGATACTTCCGCCTTATCTTTGTCGCCGTCTGTAGGATCGAGTTTCTTTTCGAGTATCCAAATCAGGTTATGGAATGCACGTTGCATATCAAATACACCCGCTGCCACGAGTTGTGCTTCGACGTCTTGGGTTTTTAAGTAGTTATCACGGACATGCTGCCTGGCAGCTTCATCGTCGTTGGAACACTCTTTGGCGATATCACCCGGGGACATCCAATGGGCATCACGCCAAAGCATTGTAAAGTAAGGAAGTCCATTCCAGACGAGGGGTTTTCCATCATCATTGGTAGCCTCGCCTCGATGGATATAATCCGGAATGTTCGATATCGCAGTGAGAAGTGTGACAAGGTCTGGCGTGCGAGAGGAGGGCCACTCAATGAGAGCATTGACCAGAACCTCCCATAATTTACAGAGAGTCACGATTTCATCCGAGTAAGTTCCCAGATCTGGGACGAAAGAGTTGGAGATGGGCCGAGTGATGGCCTGAGCCGCTTCATCTGGACTTGTTTGGTATAAATAAAAAGCTTGGAGGGCAGCGATTTCCTCAGTGAGAATCGATTTGAGGGATTCATTCTTGCCACGGTAATTCTGGAGAGGTGCGTCAAACCATGAGGGACTTGGTGTCTTTCAAGGACTGGAGAATAATCTGTCGTTACCACCATTTTTGTTTGTTGATGTTTTTATGCAGACTGATCACAACTTTCTTATTAAATAGCCAATTCCAGTATCTGACGCCATTCAGCTTTGTTACTTTTCATTAGTAGAGTCATACTCCACAGTATTTTGGGGCCAAACACGATCATCTTTACTAGTCTATTGAACCTGCTCACATGACATATGTATATTGTTAGTACCTGTCGGAATATAGAGGTTCCTTACCGAACAATACCAACTTATGCCTGGTTGATGCCTGATTTATGTATCATCTGAACAGGCAGATCATTCATTCTTTTACCCAGTTAGCTGCTCTATTCACTACTAGGGCTCACAAGATCGCTTAATAAGGTCTACTAGATGGATATTCGCCTTACATAGTGTTCTAGATAGATCACGGCTAGAGAATCAGAGACCTTACCCATATACGCCCGACACGTAAGTTAGTTAACGTTATCGGACACCGAACGGAACAGGACAGCGAGCGGAACACCCATGTATTCCATATAAAACAGCACTTTTTATGGCATTGATCTCTCAACAAAGCGTCCAAGGGGCCTGGAATTCAATTTACAGCATTTTTTGGGACTGCTTATATATATACAAAGCTAACAACTTCCTAAGATGGAAATTACTCTGGGTAAAGTAAATTACATTCGTATTTTCCTGTATTTTTGATTATCCTAATATTCATGGATAGGGAACTCGTTTAAAGATTTATAAAAATAAGAGCACCTTTCTTGGGTTTACATACACTTATTATTATACTTTGCATTCTCCTGTACCTATGAGTGGCTGAGATATGGGGTTCTTAAAAAATGTTGTCTTATATGGAATACATGGATGTTCCGCTCGCTGTCCTGTTCCGTTTGGTGTCCGATTACGTTACTTTCGACCCTGACTAAGCCATTGATTCCGACAGCCATATCCATTTGCCAGTCTGATTCCTCCTTCTGGGGAATCCGATATCGCTCTCTTTGTTTCTTCTTCTCAATTCGTCGATCACGTCGCTCCATATCGGCTTGGTGGATGGGATCAGGCTCAGAATGTTGGAGAATCTGTTTTGGAGCCACCAAGTACTGTTTGCACTGGATTTCATCCAAGAGGCTTCGCTGCTCTGGCCATACTAGCTTCCGGTGTTTGACATTCAACCACACATCCTGACTGTCGAACCACTTGCGTCCAACAATCACATCATGTTGTCCCAGATCAGCAATCAGAAAGGGTTGGTTCAAGAATTGCCGCCCATCAATGAGCAAGTGACAAACAATAGCATGGGTAATTGTTGAGCCAGTTCTTCCATCATAGCCCTTTGTTCCTATGGGCGTATCGAGTTGTCGTGTTGGGACTCCAAAGGATTAGCGCCGCAGTCGCTCCTGCGGTAAAAATGGTATTTCATTGGTCCGATATTCGGCACCCAGAGGAAGTAGGACTACTGCGGCAGGCTGGCTTAACCTTGCCCATTGTGAGATTAGGCACGACTTTGGTAGATAGTGAATCTTGTGACTCGAAGTATAGTAGATGGATTTTGTATGCATCTCTAACGCCAGCTACACATGTGAATAAGAATACTTAGAAAGACACCAAAAAAGGAAGACCCAAAACCGAGTTCCAACGACCACTATAAGCTGATTGTAAGACCAGTGCGACAGAAAACCCGCCCCCAACATTATCATTGGGGTTCCAATCTCTTTTGCCGACGCAGCAGAGGTTTTGTGAAGGCAGCTGTATGGGATTCCAACAAGCGCGGGTCGATATTTGCCATCTCAAAGTCAATGGATGAAGCGGGAGTTTCAGTGCTTGAGCGACCATCTGATTTTAGAGAAATGTCTGAGTTGTCAATCGATAAAGTATCGCTGCAGGCTATCCGAGATTTTTTTGGGAGATGTTGCAGTTTAATTTGGACATCATACTTGTGCACAGTCGCCGCATGGGCCAAGAATTCACTGACTTCGGTGAACTTAGGGACACTGTGGCAAGCTGCCCATGTGCAGCTGATCCCGTTGTGTGCACAGGTGAGATGAGAATCAATGAGATGGCGATGAAGAGAATCTTTTCACCTGGAGGGGAATTTATGGGGAGGAGGATTGGATGCTGAACAGCGGGATAAACCGCACCAGATGATGCAAACATCTGTTGGACAATCCAGGGTTTCCATTTCAGGAGTCAATGGCTCTTCAGACCTCTCACTTTCCTCAATATTGTTTAGGTTCCAATTGATTCAATTGCCCCGCCGATTTGGCTCGCAGAGTTGCATGAGTGCAACCATGTCCTTGGTAACCAGGATACGTCGTGCAAGCAGCCTATCCTCATCAAAGTCCTCTGCTTCAGGTCCATAGAAATTTTCCACGAGGCGCCCCCGCTCAGGAAAGATGTACTCCAGGATGGGAAGTTCCCAATTTTCATCACCAGAGCTGTCATCATCACTGTCTTCAACATCAGACTGGCTGAGAAGTTGCTTGATCTGTTTGTCAACCTCCAGCACAGGCACATTGTGAAAATATTCCTTTCTGACTGTTTCTTGGGTATTACTTGATAGGGTCTTTCTTAGCTGAGAGTTCTTTCTTTACTGCTTCGTGCCTTTGAAAGAGGTGAGGGAAAGACTCCTTTGCATTCTAGATGGTACCAGCCTGAGATTGCATCTCCTCCATCAACTCCCTCTTCTCTCTTCGAAGCTCTAAAATATCTGGGTTCTGGCAAATAGCACATCGCTGCGCGTCTGTAAGATCTGACAGAGCTGAAATATGCCTTTTCCTGAGCATGCTTCTGGCAAGCCGAAGGAGACCTTCCTGAGACAGTTGGAGAAGGACAACATGCTGAAGATCGCGCTGGATAAACTCTGATTGGTAGTGCTTTTCAAAGACTGCATCACCAGACTGACCAAGCACCTTTTTCCGCTCCTGACTGGTAAAGGTTCCTGTAGACGGCAAGTTAGATACAGTAAGAGAAGTATTTCATCATCCAAGGCAGATGTATTGCCCACCAGATAGTGCTCAATGAGGAGGACTGTACAATTAACTTCATTTGCAGTCCAGCGCCGGTAGTTATAATGACCAATATCATCTTCAAATCTTGCATCTTGACCTAACTCTTGGAGCGCTTCTCGGCTGGAGTTATAAGTCATTGGCAAAGATTTATGAAAGTTCATAGCCATATTGAGTGCGCTCAACAGGCCAGGGGAGGAATATTTAGCATTTGCAGCTTCCAGCAAAGGGGAAAAGACTGGCTACATTTCAGTACTTGGAGTCGCCATATTAGTTCTGGTGTCAGCGTGGTATTGAAAAAAGCCCTGTCACAGAAGGCATATGAAATAATTTGGTTGATCGGGCAGTATGCCAGCTGGTAATCTCCATGCATAAAAAACTTGGTTCTGAGAAGGGCCATCAGTATTAGAAAAGATAGGTGTCCACAAGATGCAGATAGAAGATGTCCTTACCCATCAGCGCCTTCTGGCCACCCTTTGAGATTGCGAAACTCAATTATGGCACAAAGGACGTCACGTTTGCTATCTGGGTCTTTAAGATAAAATAACTCGATATCACGGTAGCAGACTTTGTCTGGGAGATCATTTAATAAAAATGTTTGGGGAGATGGCTCTGGAAAGTCTGGGCCCGCTTGCATTTGTCAAGGGACGACTTATCCACTGATGTTCTCTGCAGAAGTAGCACACCTGGTCGAGTGCCGGTGATGGAGGACCAGAGCTGGATTGTTGCAAATTGAATGAGCATGCTCCCGTGACGGAAATATCTTGAATGGACCCAATGATGGCGGTAGGTGACGCAGAAGACGTCCACATCCAGTGTGTTCTTCTTCATACGCCTGGGGATCTTGCGCTCAGCAGGGAATACACACTCAAGAAACTGTTGTCTATGTTAGTCCTGCACTATCACAGACAAGACAGCCAGCGTACTCGTTGCATCTGTTCATGGACTTCGCCATTTACGCGGCGCCGGGCGAACAGGCCGAAGTATTGGCAAAGACGTCGCCAGTATTCATCATATGACTGAAGAAGTTTCTTCCGCGAAGTCTTGTGCATCCAATCAGAGAAATTCATGTAAATTGCTTGATCCTCTGAGAGTAGATACTCCACATAGTCCTCATTCAATTGGACGCGATATCTGTTGGCTCTGTGTTAATCTTGAGCCATACCCGGTATATTCAGTCAAAGCTTACTTCCGCCAGTATCGTTCGACAACAGCAAGACCTTCTAAGGTCTTGGGGCTTGAAATTTGGAGGAAGCCATCCAAGGTTGCGGAAATGTTCCAATCTGGCTTGAGTCTCCGCGCAGAGAATGGGATCGGTCCAGTACTGGTGCTCGGCAGGTCGAGCAGGTGGCACGGGAGGGGGTGCCATCAAGATAGCCAGATCAGATTAGCCAGAGGGGACTGTTTTGATTTGTGTCACGACTGACCCAGGGATTGGAGAGTCGTCTTGTTGAGTGAAGGATGGGAAGATGGGGGAGAAAGAAGGACAAAGTGAGGGCAGGTAGCATTTTGTATGCTGTCTGACCAAGCCGATCGAAATTGGAGGGGGGCTATATCTGGCTGCAGATGAGGCCATTTTTGGTGTCGCATTGGTCGTCAATTTGGAACGTAGAGAAGGCTCGCTGAGGTTGAGCACGAGCATCACCGCAGGCTGGTGACTAAACAATTGCTTGGCGGGTGCAGAATAATGGTGTAGAGCACGTGGTGGGACGTTCAAGCGGCGGCTCGCCGTTGGGCTTTACAGGTGGAAATGCCGCCGTAAACGGCCTCAGAAGTGGTCACTCTCGGCGTCAGTTTCACATGTGTAAATAGCAGCAATGCTCGCAATAAAAGTGATGAAGTGAGATGATTGGCTTATTCCACTTAGTCATTATAGTCACATGACTACCCCGGTTGGCGTTTTCCCGCCGGAAGAGAAAAAGTTGTTGCGATCCGCAAACTCCATCGTGCCCACCTTCGGCCTCGTCGCCTGTCGAAAAACATCCTCTCGCCGGTCATATAACAGTCTACGAAGACTCTCGACCTGTCCATTCCACCATCGGGACGAACGAACCTCGCTTCCTGTGTTCCGTCCGACTTTTTCGCTGTTCCGAAGCCGCACATTTCGAGTTCACGCTTTGAACCACCGGCTTCACGGCTACATCGGATTAACGACCTTCTAGCCCTCAATCCGCTTCTCTACCTTTTTATCACGACTTCCGATACTTCGCTATGGATCACTCGAGAGATCCCTGCCCTTGGGTTGCCCTGAGCGACTTCGGTGGTGCTTTCTGTATGGGTGTATGTGTCTACCTGCATTCATCCCATTGCAGATACGGATACTGATATTTTGTCTTTTTTAATAGGCAATTGGTGGTGCGGTCTGGCACGGTGTTAAAGGATTCAGGAACAGCCCCTACGGTGAGCGGCGGATAGGCGCAATCACAGCCATCAAGGCACGAGCACCCGTTCTTGGTGGTAACTTCGGTGTCTGGGGTGGCATGTTCTCGACATACGACTGTGCCATTAAGGGGCTTCGCAGAAAGGAGGACCCATGGAATGCAAGTCAGTTTACCCCTTTTGCAAACGGATAATGGCTTCATGTTGGACGTCCGGGGAAAAGAAGTTGTTCGTTTGACTAACTGCTGGTTTGAATAGTTATCGCTGGTTTCTTCACTGGTGGTTCTTTGGCTATCCGTGGTGGTTACAAGGCTGCTAGGAACTCGGCTATCATGTGTGCTGTTTTCCTTGGTGTTATCGAGGGTGTTGGTATTGGTTTCCAGAGACTTATGGCGGACAACACAAAACTCGAGGTGAGACCCGGTTGCTTTTGAAGCACTAAGAGACGTTGTTAAACGGATTGACTGACCTTTGCCGACTCAGCTTCCCCCTCCGCCTCCGGCCGAAGGAAAGGCTGTCATCTAAAAAACACCTTAATATATTGATTCGAAGCGAATATCTTCTCGTCTCGCAATCTTCGATTCATACCTTGATATACTCTCATCTCTTCTCTCTTCACTGGTGTTGGGTCCCGGTCATTGCTTTTTGCTGTTTTTTTACAGGGAGCGTGGCATAGAGTTTTCCTTTCTGTCTTCGGCTTCCATTTATGTTATAACTACTCACTATTTTGACGGCGGTTATGGATTTCACAGATTTTGCATTATGATTGTGTTGTGTCGGAGACCAAAAGCAGTTGTTAGGAGATGCCGGGGTGAATTCGCCTGGGGCATTTCCATTCTTGTACAGTATCTTGCGGATTATCGGGTATAATGCGACATTTGGATGAAATGTGTCTCACTATATTCCCATGTAACACTGTAATCGAGTACTCGTTTATAGAACTGCAGAGTATCCTTAGCTCCATGTTGTGTATCGCTTGGTAGCTAGTCATGACCAAGTTCTACAACTTTACAATTATGAACAATCGATGTCCAACGTCCGCCGCCTCAGCCTCTTATGACCCATTGACAGCTGTATTTCCCAAAAGGGAAAAGCTCCTGATAAACGGAGACGTCATCCGTCCCTAATGCACATCGCGCGACACCGACATCCTGTGCCCCAGGGGTTAGTTATGCCAGGGACGCTTCTTCTACTACAAAACTGCAGGTTCCCGCCTACTGGTAATGTACAACCGAGTGCACTGACATGTTGCGCCCAATACCCCTCTTCGTACCCAAGTATCTCTAGCCGCATACATCCGAAGACGAAATCCCCTTGATAAAGAACCTCTCAGCGACATACATACCCCTAGTATCGACCTAATACTCGATAATGGCTAATAAATCACCACTCCCAATGTTCAAACCAACTCTAATCCTCCACGGCGGCGCCGGCGACATCCAACGCTCCACACTCCCCCCAGACCTCTACGAGAAATACCACGCCTCATTACTATCCTACCTCCGCTCGACGAAAGACCTCTTACGCGATGGTGCGACTGCCTTAGACGCAGCCACCCACGCCGTCTCACTAATGGAAGACGATGAACTATTCAACTGCGGCCGTGGAAGCGTTTTTACCTCTGCGGGGACGATTGAGATGGAAGCTTCGGTTATGGTTACCTCTGTTCGTCGCGATGACGATGAAAGCCAGGAAAGCATGAAAAGAGGGGCCAGCGTTATGGGTCTGCGGAACGTGAGACATCCTATTCGTCTTGCGAAGGAGTCGTTACTTCACACGGGTTGTGATGCGGACGGCAAGCCGAATGGGGATGGGGGGAGTATGCATATGCAGCTTATGGCGCCGTATGTGGAGGAGAGGGCGAGGGAATGGGGACTGGAGATTATGCCTGATGAGTGGTTTTGGACGGAGAAGAGGTGGGAGGAGCATCGGAGAGGATTGGAGGGGAAGAGTGAGGGTGAAGGTGGAGCTGGCGAGGAAGAGGATCAGGAACTCATATCCATGAGTCAGGGTACTGTTGGCTGTGTCTGTCTTGATCAATGGGGGGACCTGGCTGTTGCGACGAGTACTGGAGGACTCACGAATAAGTGGCCTGGGAGAATAGGTGACACACCGACTATGGGTTCCGGGTTCTGGGCAGAGGCTTGGGATGTTGATTATCCATCATCTCCTACTGAGGATGAGGAAGAGGATGTCCCGGACGAACAGGAAGCATTGATATCTCCAACATCGCCAAGTTCCCCAACCTGGGGCTTCAAAAACATCCGCTCTCTATTCTCAGAATGCACACCGTCGTTCATCAACAAAAGAAATAGTGCATATACATCTATCCCGGCAGCCAACCCCGATAGCCAACAGAACCCTGACGACGATGAGAAGGGTTACTCAGACGAGGTCGAGTCACACGCTCGCACCACCAGACGAGCAGTAGCTCTGTCCGGCACAGGAAACGGCGATTCCTTCCTTCGCATTGCAGCAGCGCGCACAGCCAGCGCCATGGCGCGCTTTGCACAACCCGCTTCTTCAACTACGCTTGCTCAAGCTATCACGGCCATTGCAGGACCAGGTGGCGAATTGCAATCATCGGCCGGAAAGCGATGGGGCACAACTCGCGAGGGAGAAGGCGGAATCATTGGGATTGAGGCAGAAGCGGAAGTTGATGCAGAAAGCCAAGGGCACAAACTACGACATGGAAAGGTTATGTTTGATTTCAATTGTGGAGGGATGTGGAGGGCGTGGGTTGAGGAGGATGAATATGCGGGTGAGACCGAGAGGGTAATGGTTTTCAGGGATGAATATCGTTGAATAGCCTAGCCATTCAAGAGTCCACTGTTAACAAAGTTAAAAAAAGATCGGATAGGTATTGAAATAAGATGCAAGAAATGAATGAGTCTGTCGGCTTTGAAACAAAAAGGAAAATGTAATTGATATGTTCCGACACGGGGAATCGAACCCCGAGCTGCCGTGTGAGAGACGGCGATGTTAACCATTACACCATATCGGACATCGTTGAAAAGGATGATTGTAAGACAGCTAATAGCTAAAACCCAGGGAAGGCGCCACGAAGAAGAATTTGCCTATCGGGCCGGCCATCAATCCATCCTCCGCAGTTCTTGGTCCTGTGACTAAGCCTCCGAGGTCGGGCGGGCCATTCAGGCAGGCCAAAACTTCAACTGTCAACGGCTTCGATGTACTCAAAATCTCCAATATGGCAACTCCTACTGAATCGCAAAGATATCTCTCTACTAGAGGCGGTGGCTATGACCTCTCATTCGAAAACGTTGTGTTGAAGGGCCTCGCCGCGGACGGCGGTCTCTTCCTGCCTCATGAAGTGCCAATTGCAAATGGCTGGGTACGAATGCGAACCTGGCATGCTTTTCTTGCCTGGATAGATGGTTAACGATCAATTGCAGGAGAGCTGGAAAGGTCTTTCATACCCCGAGCTCGCCTTCCAGATCATGAGTCTCTTTATATCTAGCTCTGAAATCCCACCCCAAGATTTAAAGTCGATCATTAACCGAAGCTACTCCACTTTTCGTGCAGACGATATAACTCCGTTAGTACACCTACAGGACAACCTACATCTTCTTGAGCTTTTCCATGGCCCAAGCTACTCCTTCAAGGATTGTATGTCACCACAGGGTATTGAAAATATACCTCAATTCAGCTAACATAACCCTAGGTGCCTTGCAGTTCCTTGGAAACCTTTTCGAATACTTCCTCACACAGAAGAACCGCGGAAAGCAAGGCAAAGACCGACATCACCTAACCGTTGTTGGGGCGACAAGTGGTGACACAGGATCGGCAGCAATCTACGGCCTTAGGGGCAAGAAAGATGTATCGGTTGTCATTTTACATCCAAAGGGTCGCATCAGCCCTATTCAGGAGGCGCAGATGACAACCTGCACAGATAGGAACGTCCACAATCTTGCTGTGAAGGGGACCTTTGACGATTGCCAGGATATCGTCAAGGCCCTGTTCGGCGATTCTGATATAAACCAGAACTTGAAACTAGGTGCTGTGAACTCGATCAACTTCGCTAGAATCCTCGCTCAGATTGTCTTCTACTTCTACTCTTATTTCTCACTTGCGAGAAAGTCCCCTTCATTCAATGTTGGAGACAAGGTCCGATTTGTTACGCCGACTGGAAACTTCGGCAACATACTCGGGGGTTATTTCGCAACTAAAATGGGCCTACCAGTGGATAAATTGGTTGTCGCAACCAATGAGAATGATATCCTGCATCGATTTTGGGAAACTGGTCGCTATGAGAAGAACCCTGTTAAAGAAAATAATAAGGCCGACGCTTGCAAGGAGACCTATAGCCCCGCAATGGATATTTTAGTCTCTAGCAACTTTGAGAGGGTGATGTGGTTCCTAGCAAAAGGTAATTCACTGACTTCCGTGCTCCTTTGCTTTTATGTTGTTTTTATGCTAATTAACTTTTAGAATTTGCAATTGCCGCTGGTACGGATGAACGGTCTAGCAAAAAGCAGGCTAGCCACGATGTCTTAGCCTGGTATCAGGCACTAAAATCATCGGGCGGTTTCGGACCCATACACAAGGATATCTTAGAAAATGGGCGACGAACCTTTGAGAGTGACCGTGTGAGCGATTCTGAGACGATTGAGACTATTAAGTTCTGTTATCAACGGACCAAATACGTGCTTGATCCCCATACTGCAGTGGGAATTACCGCAGCGCAAAGATCAATGGCTAGGGCTAGCACGCATCACATCTCGCTCTCAACTGCCCACCCTGCGAAATTTTCAGATGTCGTTACATTAGCTTTGAAGGGCGAGGCTGGTTTTAATTTCGAGAAACAGGTGCTCCCTGACGAGCTCAAGGCTCTTTCACAGAAAGAAACACGTCTAACCGAAGTGGATAATTCATGGAAGGAAGTGAGGGAAATCGTTAAAGGTCTTGCTGAGGAGGACCTGAAAGCTGAAGCAAGCGGTTGATTGGAATTTATCTTTGTCCTTTAACGCGACCTTGAATATACGAGTCATGGCCTAATAATTAAGCTACTATTATATATGCCTACCTAGAAAAGTCTAAGGCGAAGATAACCCAAAGTCGTAAGCCATGGGATGAAAATTTATTGATTTGAGCTACTTTCAATTATATCTTAGCCAACTATAGTACCTACTAAATTCGATTATAATAGCGGGAAATTAGGGTTGTTATTTTACCTCTGCGTAGAACTTCTATTACATCACTACATACTACCTATCAGTGCCTCACACTATATTAAGAGAATAGGATGTAGAACATATGATTGGCTAAACAACAAACAAGTTATAAATTTCAGACATAAACCACCAAACGCTTCAGCACTCCAAATCCAAATCCAAGTCACCACCCCTCCAGCGGCGTCAACCTCGCCATAACCCCATCCTTAGGATGCACCGTCGCACCCTTCCTAATCTCCAACGGAGCATCGGGATCCCTCAGTTCCATCTCAAACTTGCCCACCATCGTAGCAACCAGACAAGCAAGCTCAACTTTCGCAAACATCTGCCCAATACAACTCCTTGGGCCTTGGAGGAAGGTTAGCAAAGCGTAGTTGTTACTTGACCCACCGGTCTTGTTGGTGCGCCCTGTGTCTGGATCGATCCATCGTTCTGGGTTGAATGTAGCTGCCTCAGGACCCCAGAATTCTTCCTGGCGATTGATAATATGTGGGGAGATCATGAAGAATGTGTCTTTGGGGATCGGGACGCCAGTGATTGTTGTGTCGCGGGAGGCAATGCGGACTGTAGCGGGGACGGAGGGGTAGAAGCGGAGAACTTCGTTGCAGACGGCGTTGAGGTAGGGGAGGGAGTCGAGGGTTGCGGCGGATAAGGGGGCTGGTGAATCGGAGGAGATGGAGGGAAGGTTTGCGCGGATTTCTTCGCGAAGTCGGGTTTGTACGTCTGGGTGTTTGCAAAGGGCATAGATGGCCCATTGCATGGCTGTGGCTGTTGTTTCGTGGCCGGCTGTTAGGAAGGTCATCATTTGGTCGACTAGGTTTTCTTCTGTGAAGGTGCCGCTTTGTAGGGCGACGGAGATGATGTCGACTCCGTTGTTTTCGCTTTTGTTTTCCATTTTCTCACGCTTCTCGTGGATGATTTGCCGGGCGACGCTGCGGAGAAACCCTGACGTCTCTTGGGCAATCTTGTTGCGTCGGACGGGGAGTTTCTGAAGGAGTTTCAGGTCGACTGCAAACAAACCCAGGAGCACGATGATTCTTGTCATCTTGGGGTCATCATTGAAGAATCGACGATACTGCCGATTGAGTTCATTGTCTGGGTCCCGTAGAGACTCAAAGTCATGGTCCATTCCTGCGAGGCCGACAATATCCAATGTCGCTCTGCTGGCCCAGTTACCAATCTGGACGACATTGTCTTTTGGGTTCTTTCGAGATTTTATTTCTTGCTCGATCAGGTTCGCCATCTCGGCGCTCTTGGTCCAGAATACCGGGTATAGATCTTTGACATGACGGTAGGAGAACGCAGGCATAAGATTCTTTCGTTGTAGCTGTGGGCGCAGTTAGTACAGTTGAGTTGCAAGCAGTAATAAAAGCGTTGCACCTTATGCTCATCTCCCTCTGCGAGAAGTAGCCCATTCCCCGTAACACGCCTCAGTTGAAGCTGGACCAGTTCCGGCTTGCAAAAATCATACGCTTTGTGAACAAGCACCTCACTGAGGGCCTTGGGTGATGTCAAAAGAACACGCTCTAGGTTTCCAACCATATAATAGCGGATTAACCCGTCATTGGGCACATTTCTGACCCAGTTTGCCATTTCATCCAGCGGAGTCTCCAGGAAGATAGACTTCGTATTGCCTTTGAGCCATGTTCGTGTCTAGTCGGATGGTCAGAATAAATCCCTTCGTTAACGAATGGACAACGGATCTCACCGGTGGTGTCGGCAGTTGTTTAAGAGGTGTGAAGAATTGAGGATATAAACTTAAATCATAGATAATTCGAAGTGCTGTCGCAATAATCGACAACCCGATGAATGTCAGGACGGATGAGTCAAGTACTCTATATTCGGGCCTTAAATGTACCAGGGCTGCGATACTGAAGTAGACAACCCCAAAGTGGATACTGGGCCACGCCATTATGGGTATTAACGAAGATCAAGCATGCGAGTGACAATGGGTATCGCAGGTGTTCCGTATATATATGATTGAAAGGAGGAAAAAGACCGACTATGAGAATTTTGCATGTGAACGGATTCTGCTTCAATTCATAACCGACACATACCAGGGAGTCTATCACCCTTTTTAAGCCTCTGACATCAGAGCCAAATAAACAACGAACCCCCTTCTCAAAAAAAAAAAAAATGGCACTTGGTCAGTGCTGAAGACCCGCAAAGATCCCCCGAACAAGTGCGAGATCTCGGTCCCACTTTGACAGGAGAGTCTAGCCGAGATTCCCAGCTGGCCGTCGAATCAGTAGCCTGGGTAGCCTTTTCCACTTATGTTTGATTTAAGATTTGACTGGGACTAGAGATCCTGCAGCATGCGTATGCGTATACAAAGTACAAAGCGAGCGACGATCAAATCGCTTGTCAGCGTCGGGGGAATCTCGATCGCTGTTGTTCGGTGAAGTGACGGTGAGAGGCTAGCTTGTCTTGCCTACCGAATGCTCTGTGTAAGAAGCGGGGCGAATCTCTGACTGTCTCGAAGTGTCCATTGTACGAAGATACATTCAAAGTGTCGTGACAAGAAAAAAAGATCCCGAGGCCGTTGTGTGCATTGATTACTCAGCAGCATATGAATGCATGAGTCAATGCATAAATAAGTCGACCCTTAAACAATGACAGTCAAATGCTTGCATAGATGTAAGATCCTCCTCTGTCGTGATCTCTGGGACTAACAAGATATCACTTAAGCGTCTCATGCCATTCTCTTGGCTTTGGTGACATGATTACCACGTTGAATGGTGGGCTGTTAATCGTCATATATCTCTTCGAAGTTCCATCGAGATTATATTTCAGCATCCCAAACATGAAAGTCTTCTTCAATGCGAATGAAATGTATGGATGTACAGAATAGAAGGCAGCATAGTCGACGGGAAATACGAGAAAAATCAGAGGAAAAGCAGTGCGTATGAGTTGTGTCCGGATAACGCATGACTATTTTTGAACAAACAAATCCCTTCATGACAATTCGCAGAACCTTCGCCAACATATTACAAGCATAAATATGATTAGATCTCTCCTTCAGAGTGAAAACGGTGCATCACCCTTCCGCCCGCCGGAGCCTCACTAATCAAAGGCCTTTTTCTTCTGCATCTCCTGAAACAGCGTGTCCTGAGCCTCAATCAACTCCTTCACCTTTGGCCTCTCGGCCATCCTCTTCAACCAAGCTGTCATATGCGGAAACTCCTTCTCATCATACCCCTCATCAGACAACACACTCCGAGCCCCATTCTGCCACGGCACAAACGCCAAATCAGCATACGAGATCTTACCACCCACAAGCCACTCCTTATCCTCCAACCATTTGTCCAACACCCTCGACACACGCTTGGTCTCGTTCACATAGCGCTCTACCGCACTGTCCACCCGTTCTGCATGGTACCGCTTGAACCAGACAGCCTGACCGTAGTAGGGTCCTTGTCCCGTGACCTGGTAGTATAGCCACTGCCGGGCGTGGTAGAACTCCTTCGTGCCAGGGGCAAAACTGAGCTTGTGCTCTTGGTCGTAGGTGTCAAGAATGTACTCGAGAATAGCGCCGGATTCCCAGATGGTGATATCGGTGTTGGGGTCGTGGATTGCTGGGAGGCGGCCGTTGGGGTTGATGGCCTCGTATTCTGGGGTCTTGAGTTTGGTAAAGTCGACAAACTCATTCTCGTAGGGGATGTCGAGTTCTGAGAGAATGAAAGATGTTTTTAGTGGGTTGGGGCCGAGATAACCCCCATACAGCTTGATGGGTTTCATTTCACGAGGCATTGCGATGGTCTGTAGTAGATTGAAGGTGGAATTTCTTTGATGATGGGTAGATGGCAGTAATCAAAATAATATTTATATAACCCAAAATGGAAGGCGTGTGTCTTGACTCAGATTCCTCGTATTCATGCCGATCAGACCGAAAGACACTGTCGGCCTTGAGATGGCCCCGAGGCCGATTTGATTATGCTAGCAAAGTGTGCATATTTATCATCCTACACCCTGTGGAGAATCCTTGTATGATAGATCCAATGCTGATATTTTCCTTTTTAGGACGTCATTCATAAAAGAAATGAAGGCGAAAACAATGAGGTCTGATTAGTTGATGAAAATCGATCTCAAAGCTTCAAGAAGCTTCCGGAATCTGAGGTTGGCATTCGTGAAATCAACTTCGGATCATCAGATTTTATTTCACATTGATCTCACCACGGTACTAAGATGTTTCTTTTGAGATGACGGCAATACTTGAGAGCTCAGAAACCTCACATAAATTTACACCGGCCTTCTTCTCAAAGCAAAGAATTACACACGCAAACTATCTTGTGCTATTGAACAAATCCATTAGATTCCGATCTGTATACATGCGTCTGTTGCGATGCATCCATGACCTTTTGATCATATAAGTCAGCTCAGACCATAGTTTCCTTGTGCTTTTGCACATACTCCTTCCAAGAGGTCGTCTTCAAGCCCAGGCTCAAAAGCAGCCTCTTGCTGTCCTCCAAGCCGCGACCATTGTAATATCCGGGCTCTTCAATGAACAGGTGGTTCTCGAGCAACTCATCCGCAACCGGGGCCGGCATGAAGCCTTTGTACGACGCTGCGTCTACCTGTACATATCTGGTCTTCTTGCCAGTAACTGCTTCAAAGTCTGCTAGAATCTGAGTGGGAGTGTAATAATCGGCAGAGGCCAAGATCTGGGCATCAATGAGCTCAGTGCGTTTCTTGATGGCCACGAGGACGAATTTTCCTGTCACAGTTAGTAATCTACACCATGTATACAGTGAGAATAAGAGCTTACCGAGGTCTTCGAGAACATCAATCAGAGGGAACTTGGCGTTGCTGGTAACTGGATATGCGAGGGTGTAAACGCCGTCATCACCCTTACGGATCATACCAAAAGCCGCAAAGTTGGACATGAAGTAACCCGGCAGAACGAACGTGGCCGGGACACCAGACGACCGGATGTACTTCTCGACCTTCTGCTTCATGTCAAAATGAGGCACATGAGTGAGACGGCCGCCGGAGGTTTCGGTGACATTGAGCAAAGACGAGTAGATTATGTGCTCAACACCAGCTTCCTTAGCAGCGTTGGCGACATTGGTGCCGTGGGTCAACTCGACATCCGCACCGCCCTCGCCCCATGGGGTGGTGACGAGGAAAACCGTGTGAGAGCCACGGACAGCGTCGAGGATGGAGGCAGTCGAGTCCATATTGGCCTGGTAAAGTGGTCAGCATGGCATTTGGACAAGGGGTGCATAATTATGACGCACGCTCTTCACTTCAACCCCCAGCTTCACTAAATCCTGGGCAGCAGGCTTGAAGACATCGCGGGTAATACCCCGGATCTTGAACTCCGTCGACACTATAGGGTCGGCAAGGATGGCCTGGATCACGGAACCTCCTTGGTTGCCGGTGGCGCCAAAAACAGTGATGAGCTTAGACATAGCGGAGTGATTTGATTGAAACAGAAAGACAAGTCAAGCACAGAGAATGAAATATAAAATAGACTGAATAAATTTGATTGCATAGTAGTAGAATAATTCGCTTCACAATCTAGCTCGGCCATCTTTATAGCTAGATACACGGAGTACAGAGAGACGGTGGCGGCGGTGGGAATAAGTGTAAATGTTACTGCTCCGTACGGTCAGTCAGCCAGATGATGATGCACGCGAGGCCGAAGCCGTCCCTTGTAAAGCCATATCTCCTCAGAAACTACCAAAATTTACGCCGGATATGGATTAGGATGGAGTGAGCTCTTCAGAACGTCAGGTGTGTGGAGCTCGGACTAGGCTAATCCGCGGGGTCACAGCTCGGAGGGTTCCAAGTCCTCACTTCGAAGCACTTTAGTCACGAATCAGTAATCTTCTATTAGTCTAAATCAGAACATCATGCAAAACAAACACGTTACCTAATCTGGGTCCCGTGACTCTGTCTGGCATTCCTCCCCTATTTCCCCACCGGATCAATCAAGTGAGATGTGACCTTAGAAGGTAATCCGGTGTATTTACAGCAATATAGACTCCCAATGAGCCCTCGCAATCCGCACATTTTATCCGTAAGTACACCTGGTATCCCATCCATCCCAATTGCATGCTAATGAGTTGTCAGTGTAATGAATGCAGGGCCCGGAAATCAAAAGTAACTACGAAATCCACTCCAGACCAAGTCGTGGTCTAAAGCTGATGACTTGACAGTGTTCAAAAGAACGTCCGACATGCGCGCAATGCAGGTATAATAAAAAGCAGTGCACCTATGCACCCAAAATTTCCCGAACTCCATTGACTAGGGCGTAAGTGCCTGCTGAACCCCAATCAGTCGTCTTGTCTAACCTTGAGGACGTAGTCATCTAACAGGTATTGAAGAGAGGCTGGGTAGGTATGAGACCGCCTTGAAGAGGCTTTTCCCGACGGGGGATGTAGAATGGATTGTCCGTTCCCTGGTAGAGGACCAACGCACTGAGGATGACCTGCTACCCTTAGTAAACCTTTCTCCAGATGGCCTAGACCTCACCTCGGCTCCATTACCTTCCCCCGATCAGCTTTTGTATTCAATCTCAACGCCAGCCCACCAGACATCTCAACAAATTTACCGTGCCGGTGAGGTTCCTGCAATTCCCCCATTTATGTGCCCTCCTAACATGTCTCAGGCGAAAATGAGCCTCGTGGGCTGGAAATATCAAACCACAATGGGCAAACTAGTACAATTCCTTTGCAACCTGGCTCATATCTGGTCCAGGAGGGGTGGCAACGATACTCTAACGAAGAAACGTACGTTGATGCGTATTTCATGAACTACCATCCAGGCAATCCTGTCGTACACCAGCCAACATTCAGAGCTGAATTTGGCGCCCACGCATATAACCCTCCCAGCTTGGTGTGGCAGATTTTGCACAAAGCACTAATGGCAATGGGAGCATGGACGATTGGAAATGCCCAATCAAATGTCGACGTGGATCTCTATAATCAAGCGAAGGATCTTCTGCAAAAGGTCTCGTTGATGGAGACAGGGAGTTTGACTCTCCTACAGGCACTATTGTTATTGAGTGACTTTGCTCAGAAACGGGGCATGCCTGATGCCGGGCTGCAGTATTTGTCCGTTGCCGTGCGGATGGCAATGGGCCTCGGACTTCACCGGGAGAGCCCGGATTCGTCTTCAACTATGTTTGAAAAGGAGATGAGACGGCGAGTGTGGTGGGCTATTTATATTCTCGATAGCTGTGCTGCCAAAAGCTTCGGCCTTCCTCTCCTACTTCCGAACAACAATGAAATAAGCACTAGGCCGGTGCTCAATGTTCACGATGAGGTATAGTTGCTTCATTTGATGTTATATATGGTGACTGCTAACAGATCTATGGCCAAAGGACTTTGATGTTACAACCTCTTCGTTGCCATCTGAGGTTAATGGGCCGACGTTGTACTCCGGCCTGATCGCTCAGTCCCAATTCCACGCCATGGCAAACGCTATTTACCGTCGTCTAGTGGCAAAGCCGAATATCTCTATTACCAAGATGCAAGAGATGGAGAAGATGGTCGATGACTGCCGGAGCTCCTACCCATCATACTTGACGGACGAGGGTTACGCGCCCCAATCGGCGTGGTTGAGATCCTCTCGTGACCGGCTTCAGATCTGCGATAGAAACCTGAGGATTTTACTGTGGCGTCCGTATCTTCTACAGTGGGTGAAGATAAATAGCAAAGGTGAAGGGCACGAGGACGCTGTTTTTCGAGACAATGGACTACGGTGTTTGTATGCTGCTCGAGAATCCCTGAACCTGGTCCGTAAAACTATTAAGGGTGGTGCACATCTACGGCTCGTCGCATCCTTCTTGTTGTATGTCTTTGAGCTAGACTTCTGTTAATTTTCCCCCTCCGCTAATCAGATGTTAGGTATTGTCTCTTTCACATCACGCTGGTACTTGTAATATCCTCCCGATTGGGTCCTGCCCTACCAGACACATTCAGTCTTCTACAAGATATCAGAACCATCAAAGGACTTGTGTCACAGACATGGCTCGTCAATGATGCACGAGCAATTAACTTTCTCAACCTCATCAACCGAGTTACTCTCCCGTTTGATGCCCCGATGGATGCCACCTTAGCGAGTATCTCACCCAACGAAATGTTCGTGGACAATGGCGATAATAGTCATCGTCCTTTGGGTTGAGCGATTAGCCATCTTTTTTTCTCGTTCATGATTTGACCAACCACATACCCATAACTTCGCTTCTCCCTAATTGATAGAAGCTACAACGTCCCTACCCAGAATTCTAAATATAATAAACCTCACAACCCCCAACTTCCCGATCCCGTACCTCATTCAAATGCTCCCTCTCCTTCCCACCTTCGCTCCATACACTTCCAACGGTGGCAGCGGCCCCGACATATCCTTCTTCTTCGCCTTCAACCAGACAACAGGATCAAGATCACAACAGGCCTCGCGCATCATCTCCATATCGTGAACTGTGTACCCACCACCAATCAGGACGACCACGGGTGTGGGGGTCGGGACCGGAGTGCCCTGGGAAGCAGAAGAAGTAGTATTACCACCACTGCGGGGGTAGGCGGGGATGTCGAGTGTGCCTGCTTGGGGAAATGATATGGAGTGGATTATTGTATTTCAGGGGTTATAAACCAGTCAGTTGAGTCGATATAGCGATAAGGGTCATGATACACGGGGTATATTGAAATATCTTTACGGAGTAGTTAGGGAAGGTTGGGATTTACCATCATAATCGGGTTGCAAGGCGGCAGATACGAAGCAACGCCGGGATTTTTCCGCAGATCAAGATTGGTAAAGGATTCTTCGGGGTGGAGCTAGAAGTTATGGAGCGGATGGAGTGGAGAAGGCGGGATTGCACTATATCACAGTGGACGTAGAATTGAGTCGGAATAGTGGTAATTGTTACTCAGGACTGTTACAAGAATAAATGTCTGTCTATATTGACGTAATGCAGAAATACACTAGTCCGAGCTGACGAACGCGGAGGCCGAATGGCCGAATATAAACAACTTTTCCCATCTCTCGCATCAGCCTTTTGCATCGCATTGTACAATGAATGCCCTACCAGATTCCCGGAATCAACGAATACCGAACGCGAGATTTGATTTGCCTGTACGCATCGCCGTACTGGAGTATCATCAGTCAGTAAACACCAGGACGAACTAAGGGAAAAATAGACTTGCTCTTTGTCTCATATACTCCTCCAAGACTGGAACTCCGCGGGACGCAAAGTCATAGAAGAAGAACCCAAAAGTCGTAGCCGCCCATGCA
Source organism: Aspergillus intermedius (assembly GCA_039880815.1). Classification (NCBI taxonomy): domain Eukaryota; kingdom Fungi; phylum Ascomycota; class Eurotiomycetes; order Eurotiales; family Aspergillaceae; genus Aspergillus; species Aspergillus intermedius. The sequence continues at coordinate 45,418 of JBDODA010000060.1, read as the reverse complement.
AACCCCCCACAAACCATCGCATACCCAGCTCTCCAAACAGTGTAGCCTCCGTAATTGATGTTGGTCGCTAGCGAGAACAATCCCCCGCCGTATGGCTTCCCCTGATTCCTGGGATCTTGTTTGAATGCCTTGCGCTGGAACTCCGAGACTGCCTCGACCAGCAGGCCAACTGCGTAGGCACTCACTCCGACTGTAACCAAAGGAGAAGAGGAGAAAGTATCGAACAAAGTTCCTAACTCAGGAACGGAAGAAACCGGCGAAGTGACCGCCCACAGCGAAAGCAGGGTATTCACGGTGTTAAAAATAGTATTGAAAGCCGGAATAGCGATCCCAGACCCAAGGCTCATTGCCTGCTCAGAGACAAAAATGATGTGGATGATTTGTTTCACGCTGCTACCAATGGATAACAGACTAACTAGTCCATAGTAAGGCTGTAGACCGGTGACGGATAGAGGATTGAAGACGTGTAAAGGCGAAACGGACTGGCCGCCTAGTTTCTCGATCAGACGGAGACCCCATCCTTGTGTAAGAAGATTATATTGCCAGAAGACGTCTGCTGCGCGGAGTCCCACGAAGAGGGATTTCCCAAGGGGCGAGGGCTCCTTGATGCGGGAGACGTTGTCGCGGAGCTTGCCTGACATGGTGAAATGTATAAATTTTGCTCAGTGTATATCTGGAAAGGGATTAAGGAAAAGAAGAATTTACACGTATGGCGAATAATCTGGTTGTCGATGATGATGCAATGTCGTGTTGATTATTCAGGGTTCCAGGCTCGGAGTCAAAATAGTGTCCGAAGGGTCAAACTATTATTTGGATCACGTACGATAATATGTGGCATTACTTAAAAATTTGCACTTTTGGGACTTTATCTATCTACGATTACGAGTATAAATCAACAGTCTAGAAATAAACCAAGATGGATCATCACTTGGGGCAGCCAGTATCCGAAGACTCCGTCAGCAATATATAATAATATAATTGATCAACATCCTTAGTTGAAACTTTCCCTCCCTGTTTTCTGATCACTGAACAGCCAGGACTGTATACAGAACAGGATAGAGTGGATTGAACGGAGAAAATGCCAGTTTCAAGCTATATAATTGCGGTAAATGACAGTAGTATCTCGATTCATCCATCAAAGTGTTCCTGAGCCTTCTGAAATAATCGGGCGTTAATAAATGGTAAATTGGCAGGTCATGGAAGTAGCTTAACTGCCAAGAATATTAAACACCCAATGCTTATGGCTTCAGGCCTTTAATGGGAAAAGGGTCGTTAAAATCATCGTGAGTAACACCATTAATGAAAATCATTTACATCCTGTATGATTTTGTCCCACTTCAACTTATCAAAAGTCAAGTTTTTCACTATGAAGGCGAACTTGACGCTGACATCTGTGGTCGTCCACGATCTCGGTCATGCTCTCGTCCATCGTACACCAAATCAAACGGAAGGCTAGATTAAAAGGGTCAGGGTAAACGCTCGAGGAATGATCAACTCACAATCGGTGATGCAATTGTCGGCCTCATCGTAGTCTATGGTGTAAAAAAATGGCATGGTATTGACCTTGTGTGCAACATGTTACGACAGCTTGGCCTGATCGACGATGGTCTTGAAGGCCTCTTTCACCTCCACCAATTTCAGTAGGCTGGTAAGAAGTGCCATATGGAACTCTTCCATCGTGGTGTCATCTTCGGTATGGCTGTATAATTGCATACAACCTCCCTTGTGTTGCATTGCATACACCCGCTATGCTGTTATCTGAAAGGCAAAAAAGCCTAAGGAGATTTGTCCCAACATATCAACTGCTCGGTTCTGGAGATCTTGGTTGTCATATGGTAGATGATCTCCAAGAAACAGCATTAAGAATTGATGTTGAAGGAAAGGGATTGCAGATCAAGTGGAGGGCGGACCAGGGCGTTCAGCGGGCCGCTGGAACTGCAGATTCCCCGCAACTAGTTGATAAAAATGCCTACGCATGGCATCATTGCTGCATACTCTGTAGAAATGCATATATTGTGTATATGCAGATTGAACTGTCTTTTGATTCTTTTCTTTCCATCCCATGTCACCATGTGCTAGCTCATGCATACATGAATGGTCCAACAGCATAATTCGAAAAGGATCGGTCTTCGAACATGCCATCTATATTCCTCACCAGCTTTCACAATAAGGCCGAAGATCCAACTCATGCGTAAACGAAGTCTTCATCTGCGTATGCAAATACCAATATGCTTCTGCAATCTGTACCACTAGTTAATTACCAACATATATTGTCGCGCGAAGGCAATACTCACTTGATCCGGGCTAATTTTAGATTCAGGCATTTCCTCATGAAAGCCCTTGGTTTGCTCCGTGTCAATAATACCATCCACAATAGCATGCGCCACATGGATACCCTTTGGTCCGAATTCGCGGGCTAGCGACTGTGCCATCGCTCGAACGGCAAACTTGCTCATGGCGAATGAGCCTAGTCCATTGCCTCCTTTCAGAGCGGCAGTTGCTCCTAGAAAATACCATTATCTATTGTTCCAGATGGCCAGATTTAAACACAGGGACTGGGCTACCAGTGAAAATCAAAGTCGGCGGATACTGCAGCTCGTCGGAATCAGAGCCAAGCATCAATGGCAACACCGCTTGACTAAAATTATAGGCCCCGTTGACAGTAGCCTGAAGACTCCCCAAATACTCCTGCGGAGTCGAATCCAAGAATCCCTTCCGGGTGAATTTGCTGGCCATGTTGAAAATAGCAGCGGCCACGCGCACATCCTGGCCCAATTGCGCCTTCGTATCAACCACAGCGCGGTACATACTCGAGATGTCCGTGACATCTGTTGGGAGAGCTAGTGCGGACCCACTTTCTTTCTGAATGTCGCGAACTAATGGGTCCAGTGAGGCTTGTGAGCGCGCCAGCAGCACGACAGGGTACCCGCGGGCAAACCGGCGCGCAATGGCTGCGCCGGTGCCTGGGCCTGCCCCGGCAATTATGGCGATTGTTTTTGGAGTTGTGGGAGGCATTGAGAGAGCTGAAGATCTGTATGATGGCTGAGAGAACGCCGTGACGGTTTTATAAATTCGTGATGACGTCGACGGATTACGGTAATCCGGGGTATCAGATTCAAAAGGAGGTGGACTCCGAGTTGATACGTAGCACTGCAACATGGAAAATAAGATGATTTGTGATTCTTCCACATGGAGATTCTTCATTGTCTTCTATAGAACGTGATTACAGCTAGTTACTCCCGATACCACCTTGGTTCTAAGAATATTCAACACAGCATGTCAATCTTAAGTCGTACAAGGTCATTTATTCGTCATGCGTGAATAGTAAACCTTGCAGCGGGTATGGATTAATTAATGGGATTGGGGATTGTGTTGAGAGAGAGATATTTATAGCCCTGGTTGTAAACTTGCATTCCTATAAAAGAGGCCCGAAGCGCCGAAATGCCTTTTTGGTCGTAACCTGCGGGCCTAATGCCCAGTATTCCCGTTAAGTGTCAAAAAGCCCCCCATAGCTTTCATCATTTTCAATGCTATGAAGGCTATCTCAGATCACTGCCATTAATCCTTTCCACACTGTTTGTGAATCTTGGTGGCTGTTTTATGTTGACGTCTTAAATTTGTGCATTCAAGCAGTCATGAGGCTCATGGCTAGAGATGACAAAGGATGACTTAAGAGGCCGAAGCTTCATGAAGGACTCTAACCGAAAGCCCAGGCAAAGAAGCAGTTAAACAGTGCAGCACATCAGGACGCTGTATGATAGTGTTGATTGCCAACAGTTAAGCAAATTGAGCAGCTATTGCCATGGCAAAAGTCAAAGAGCACGTAGAATATCTTCTGTCTGGCAAAGACCGGCACTTTTGAGCTGTTATTTTTTGGGAGCTCTGTCATAAGCATTGGTAATCATCCATGGATTTGGTGAATAGGATATTCTTTATCCAGTATTAGACAGATGGACCTTGAGATAGGTATCTCCTGGACTGTTGATTCACTCATCCCGTCGTTGTATGCGAGAATTGAGACGTCACATACAAGAAGTGAATCAATCACTACCCAAAAATGCGAAACCGGACATGAAAGTGATACACAATCTCAGTAATACTCTACTATACCGGATGTTTAGACTCAAAGACACAACTCCTTACCTCAACTTGATATCAAAATCACCCCTATCGGCAGTTGTCCCCCGACCCATTACCGACTTCGGCCTAACACCACCACCCACCACATTTCCTTTCTCCGCCTCCTCCCATTGATCATCACCATCCTATTATCAAAGTATCCTGGTTTTTTTTTTTTCATTTTTTTTTTTTTTTGAAAATGAGGAGATTGTGGGTGGTTGTTAGTCGTAGGTGGGTTTCGGCAGATGAGTGGCGGCCACAACAGCCGGACCATATCAACATATGGAACCGAATTCCACGCACGGGGTTTAACGAGCGGCGAACACGGGGGCAAGGATTGGCGCGTGATGGTGATCGGACTTTTCGTTTCTATAGGGATATTGTTTCATAATACTCTGTAGAATATCAGTACTTGTATTTGTATAGTTGAAGGGGGATGTTTTTGTGTAGTGCACTTGTCTCCACATACATAGCAGCCGAGCTGCACTGCTTTGTACGGAGTACAATAGTTCGGAGAAATCCAACCTATGGGGTATCATTCGTAACGTCTGTCCGGGATTGCCATGGGGTGTGGAGAAAAAGGCTTTTCTGCCGCTGTTCCGTTCGTTGGGTTAGCTATCCACGGGGTTTGGATATATAGCTTGGTCTTGTACCTAATCCTTTGATCCCTCCCTTCGTGTTTATGGTTTTGTGGACTGGTTCTGCGGTAGAGGAATTGTTACTGGAAAAAATCTATGCTATCAGAGATTTCCTTTCTTCAGATCTTGCTCTCCTTCACTGTGTCGGGAAACTGTTTGCATTTTTGTGATACTTTGATCGCGAGGAATTAAATTTGCATTCGCTATGGCTGTTCTGAGAGCGAAGACGCCTCTTGATGTTGTTGTGGTTGGGTAAGTTTGCCGTATCCCAATTATTGATCTGATGTTAATTTTTTATCTAGGGCCGGTATGCATTCCCTTCTCCGGGATATTAGCATTTGTTCATAATTGCAGGTATCGGTGGTATGGCCGCTGCCCTGACGCTGGGTATGCGTGGACATCATGTCACGATTCTTGAAGCAGCGCCAAAGGTATGCAATGCATTCCAAGTCAGATGTGTATGCAAAGATTCACATATCCATAGCTCGCCGAAGTCGGTGCGGGTATCCAAGTTTCTCCAAACATGCTGAGACTATTCGACAGTAAGCATCACCGACCTTTCCCTAACACGAACCCCCAACTAATAGTACCAGAATGGGGCATCTCCGACCTAATCCACGCCCAAGACGTCGGACTAGAACACATCCACGTGCGCCGCTGGCAAGACGGCAGTCTCCTCAACACAATGCCCGTCAATAAAACCTATGGCCAACAAGCCGTCATCCACCGCGCAGACCTGCACAACGCCTTAATCACCCGCGCTCTAGCCCAACCTACCGTCACTCTGCGCGAGAACTCACTCGTCACCGACGTAACCTTTGACCCACCGAGCGTAACCCTTGCCAGCGGCGAAATCGTCCGCGGGGATATCGTAATCGGCGCTGACGGTATTAAATCAGGCATTCGCACGAAGTTGCTTGAAGATGATAGTATCAAGGCGCAGCCGACGGGCGATGCTGCGTATCGGATTATGCTGGACCGGAGTGCTATGGAGGCTGATCCGGAGTTGAGGGAGCTTATTCGAGAGCCGCAGGCGACGAGGTGGATTGGGCCGTATAGGCATGTTATTGCGTATCCTGTGCGGAAGCATGAATTGTATAATGTTGTGTTGATTCATCCGGATCGGCATGGTGTGGAGGAGTCGTGGACGACGAAGGGGTCGAAGCAGAGGATGGTTGATGATTACCGAGGCTGGGATAGCAAGGTTACCAAGTTGATTGACTTGGTTCCTGATGATGAGGTCCTGGAATGGAAGCTTTGCTTGCACTCGCCGCTGAAAACTTGGATTCGTGGCTCTGTCGCTCTCATCGGTGATGCATGCCATCCCATGCTGTCAGTGCCTCCTCTCCTCCAATTACCTTCCCGAAGATCAAACTAACAAACCCAGCCCCTACGTCGCCCAAGGCGCTGCCCAAGCCGTCGAAGACGCCGCAGCCCTAGGCATCCTCCTCTCAAGCATAGATTCCCGCAACCAAATTCCTCTCGCCCTAACCGCCTACGAGCAATCCCGCAAGCAGCGCGCGGAGACCGTTCAGCAGTCTGGCACCGAGAACCGCACCCCACTACACTTTCCTGATGGACCGGAGCAGATTGCGCGCGATGAACAGTTCCGCGCGTCGATGAGGGAGAGTGGTAAGAATCCGGATCGGTGGAGTGATCGTGAAACGCAGAAATTTTTGTGGGGGTGGGATGCGGAGAAGGCGGCGATGGGGTCTTGGAGGGGTGAGTTCATTTCCTCTTTGTTTTTGAGCTTGTTTGGCTGTGTGGTTTTGAAGTGAAGTTAACCTGAGCAGAGGTTTGTAGTGATGAGGACAAGGTGAGCGCGTGCCTGTGATGGAGTGGAGCATGCACAGAATAGGAGGGATCTTATCATATCAAGTAGGCTTTGGTTAGCAGCGAGCATTTGTAATATAATTTGAATAACTATACGGACTTAGAGCATTGAACTCAAAGAAACTTGAATGCTACCAAACATATATGCTTTTCATTGCGTTACACATTAAATGCTCATCTCATATAGAACACATGATCAAACAATCTGAATTTACAGCCTCTCACCAGCAGCAGCCTTCATCTGGCCGTATTTCTTGAGACGGATAGCAGAGACGGTAATGAAGCCAGTGGTCTCAGCGGGAGAGAAGTCACCAATCTCGTCCATGCTGGACTCGGACATGTCGTACAGCTTCTCGGTCTCGGACGAACGGCCGAGGATGGAGACGCAGCCCTTGTAGGCTCGGCAGCGGACCTGACCGTTGACGGACTTCTGAGAGGTAGTGATGGAGGACTCGAGGAACTCGCGCTCGGGAGAGAAGTAGAGACCGTTGTAGAGGATCTTGGAGTAGTTGACGGTGACGAACTGGTCACGGAGAGCACGGACTTCACGGTCCATGACGAGACCCTCGAGGTCAACGTGAGCAGCACGCAGAAGAGTGAGACCAGGGGTCTCGTAGCAACCACGAGACTTGATACCGATGAAACGGTTCTCAACAATGTCGATACGGCCGACACCGTTGCGGCGGGCAATGGCGTTCGCAGCCAAGAAGAGTTCGACAGGGTCGGTAACGGTCTTCTGCTGGCCATTCTCGGTGTACTCGAGCTTGACGGGGATACCCTTCTCGAAGTGGACGATGAAGTCCTCAGGCTGCTCGGGAGCCTTGAGGGGGTCGACGGTCAACTTCCACATGTCGGCAGGAGGAGTGGTGTTGGGGTCCTCCAGAATACCGGCCTCATATGAACAGTGGGCCAAGTTCTCGTCCATACTCCAGGGCTTGGACTTGGTAGAGGTGACGGGGATACCCTTCTCAGCGGCATAGTCGAGCAGGGCGTTACGGCCGGCGAAGCGGTTGTAGAAAACGGGGTCACGCCACGGGGCAATGACCTGGATGTCGGGCTTCAGGGCGTAGAAAGCAAGCTCGAAACGGACCTGGTCGTTACCCTTGCCGGTGCAGCCGTGAGAGACGGCAATAGCGCCCTCGCGCTTGGCAATCTCAATCTGGGCACGAGCAATGACGGGACGAGCAAGAGAAGTTCCTATCCTTTTGTCAATACCCGACATGTGCGTGATGTGATCCAACCGGTCCAATCGACATACCCAAGAGGTAAACGTTCTCATAGATGGCGTTACAAGCGATGGCGGGGAAGCAAAGCTCCTCGACGAATTCCCCTACCCAGATCAGCATCTATAACCTCACACTGTAATAGCCAAGGGATACATACGGCGCAAGTCGACAATCTCAGCCTTCTTAGCACCGAGCTTCAGGGCCTTCTCGCGGATAGCATCGAAGTCCTCTGGGGTTGATTGTTAGAACGATTCCGGTATCGCGATGGTATCCTGTTTCTTACCTTCCTGACCAACATCGGCAGCTGTTCCAATTAGCATCTGTTTGTATCCATTGGTGAAGCAGTATGAGGGCACTCACTGAAAGAGATAACATCCCACCCATCGTCAATGAGGTACTTGACTATGATCCATTAGCGGTGTTCAACATTCTATGCAAAGAATGAAGACATACGGATGATGCTGGTGTCAAGACCACCGGAGAAAGCGCAGACGAGAGTTCCCTTGCCCATTTTGAAAGAATTGGTTGTATTGGATGAATTGAGGAGAGAAGAGGAGTTGAGTCACGGCGGCGTAGATAAAAAATTGGCGGGACAAAGTGCGGGCGGTAGGCGGCCTTGGCTCGCCGAAGTCGGTTCGCTGATAAGATAAGAGTGAGGGGTTGCATGAATTAGATAAGATGGGCATAAGTATGCATAACGTATTTATGCCATATAAGGAAGGTGGCGCTTATTCAGTCTATACAATGCAGGCAATCACTTACTATGCAGAATATGCCTCTTATATATATTCTGCCCCTGTGGCCAACCTAAGAATGATCACACTACACACTTTAAAGCTACATGTTGGCACTCGGCTTATACCGCGGTTATTGCCTGACATCATTGCAACGGTAGAATTGAATTTCTAATCCGGTGGAGCTCTTATCTCTCCTATATCTTTCACGGTTCCCCATCCCCCAGCACATATTCACAATCCATTCTTCTTGTCAATTCTGCTATACTGAATAAGAGACCATGGTGTTTCCAGACATCGAAAACAAGGCCGCCACGGGCATTTCCTACTATACGCCCGCTCAGATCCCCCCGGCAGGCTCAGCAGCGATCCCCCAGTCCGATGGCTCTGGTCCCCCGAAACTGTTCCAGCCTCTGTCGCTGAGGGGTGTTACCTTCCACAATCGCATCGGAGTAAGCTTGTGAGACATTGCTTAGTTGGACATATCGCTGACGGGGCCAAAAATAGCTTTCCCCGCTTTGTCAATACTCCGGTGATGATGGACACATGACCGATGTGAGTTACTTTGCAAGGATTGAAAGAAAGCAAGCCATATATTAACGAGGATCACAGTGGCACATGGCTCACCTGGGTGGTATTGCCCAGCGCGGCCCCGGTTTCATCATGGTTGAGGCCACCGCCGTTCAACCTGAAGGCCGTATCACTCCCCAGGACCTTGGTCTCTGGAAGGACTCCCAGATCGAGCCCCTTCGCCGCATCGTCGAATTTGTACACAGCCAGAACCAGATCATTGGTGTTCAGATTGCACATGCTGGCCGTAAAGCCAGCACTGTCGCCCCTTGGCTCTCGTTCAACGATGCCGCATCGGAGAAAGTTGGCGGCTGGCCCAACAACGTCAAAGGACCTGGCAGCGAGCCTTTCACGGACAACTGCCCGATCCCGCACCAGATGACCAAAGAGGATATCGAGGCTTTTAAGGCCGCGTGGGTGGCCGCCGTAAAGCGTGCTGTGCGTGCTGGCGTGGACTTCGTCGAAATCCACAATGCTCACGGTTACCTGCTCATGTCCTTCCTCTCGCCCTCGGTGAACAAGCGCACCGACGAGTACGGAGGCAGCTTCGAAAACCGCATTCGCCTGAGCTTGGAAATTGCCAAACTCACCCGTGAATCCGTCCCGCAGGACATGCCCGTCTTCCTGCGCGTCTCTGCCACCGACTGGCTTGAGGAATCTCGCCCCAACGACCCCAGCTGGCGTCTCGAGGATACCGTCAAGCTTGCGGAGACTCTCGCAGACAGCGGCGACATTGACCTGATCGACGTTAGCTCCGGCGGTGTCCACAAGGACCAGCACATCCACGCCGCTCCAGCCTTCCAGGCTCCGTTCGCTATTGCGGTGAAGAAGGCTGTTGGAAATAAGATTGCTGTTGGCTCTGTTGGCATGATCAACTCGGCCCAGCTGGCTAACTCGCTGCTCGAGACGGACGGGCTGGACTTTGTACTTATCGGGCGTGCCTTCCAGAAGAACCCCGGATTGGTCTGGGCCTGGGCGGAGGATTTGGATGTTGAGATTGCCATGGCCAATCAGATCCGGTGGGGATTTGGTACTCGTGGAGGTGGTCCGTTCTTGAAGTCGAAGAAGGCTCAGCAATAAATGTTACACATATAGACATAGACATACGTGACTAGTCGGAGTGCATGGTTTTATTTTACATCCCGCGTCTCTTTGCAAATGCCTGCCGTGGCTGTCGATTTTGACCATTTGGTAGTCATGCCGGCTCTGATTATTATTGGCAAGATCATAGGTCGTTATATCCAATGTAGACTTCGAGCATTGTATCAAGCATTCACTTAAGCACGTAATCTTGGTCGTATCCTATTTCTGAATGCCAGTAGTCTAGTATAATGACATCTTTAGATAAACTTCTCGCACCAAATATAAAATCTGTGTAAACGGTGCAACCGTGCGTAGCCAGCACAGGCAAGTCACTATCGTCAACTGAAAAAGAGCTCCTCAATCCGAAGGAGTAAAATAGGAGAAATACTCGCAGTCTCCTACAAGGTACGCTGCACTGGAATTCAAGCGCAATAGAATAAATAAGCTTCATCAAGCCTCCCCTTCTTGTAATCCGTTTGCTAAGATAAATCAGAAACAATAGCATCTAACATCATTAAAGCATCTCTCACCAAACATGACAAAAACATCGAAGTGTTTTATTCCTATTCAGCCAGGAGATGCTTCTCGCGCGGTCGAAATCTGGATCATCTTTTACCATCATCATCATCATCATCATCATATTCTGTGGCCTCAGGTCTTTGTGCCATACGAAAGCCCGATTGCTTTCTCTGATCCCCATAGTAAAATTATTCATTCGTTCTTTGTGAAGCTGTGAAGCTGTGCAGGTGTATCATTTCCATGTTCGCTATGTATTCCAGAAAAATGGCACTGGGGGGTGGGTGCTCGTCATGGAGAAACTCTTTCAGATGAGGATGAAATAAAGATGGGCCAAACGTCCTCATGGATCCCAGGAAGTTTGGCATAATCCCATGGTCGCATAGCCCCTGGCTTTTCAAGCGACGATAAGCGGTCGATTCAAGAACATGGATGTCTACTTCGCGATCTTCCGGTTCATAAAATTGCCGAGGACCCTCCCATGATGCTGGATGTATCATATCAATGGACACTCAAAAAAGGCACTCCAGGCCGGACTTACCACTTTCATAACACAGACCTGGCCACGTATTTCAACAAGGATATGACGAAGAACCCGTTTCCTGTTGAAGAGAATTTCAGAGGGTCAGGCATTGTCAAGTTCCATTTCTCACTTGAAATGACAAGTTGTAAGATAGCAAGAGGTTACAAGGGGATGCTGAATTGTCCGTCAGTCCTGGTATCAATTGAAGTGCTATGTATCCAGCTGGGTGCAGTTACACGTTATTTATATTATGCAAAATGAATGAGATTCATCCTGACTGCACAAGCGATGAATGATGCGAAATATGTATATGCACACAGTCGTATAACCCCTAAAACCCAAACAAATTCCTATCCTCATCATACCCCCAGTCCCTCAACGCCGGCAACGCAGCCTTCTGAATCATTGTCGGCGGTCCACAAAGCAGCGCCACATTTCCCTGTGCAGGCTCGAATGCATGTTCCTTGATAATATCCTCGTTTACATGGCCCTTAAGCCCTTTCCAGTTATCACTGGGGTGCGATAACACATGCGTAACCTGGAATTGATCTTCGTGGCTCTTGGAAAAGTCATCTAGTTCAGAGGAAAGTAAGATGTCATTCTCGGATTTATTCGCGTCGATGACTTTAATGTTCGTCTTGTCATCGGGTGTTTTGAGGATTCGGGCTATGATTTGGTACCCCGGTGTCACGCCCGATCCGCCGAGGATCAATGTGACATTGTTAAATCTGTACTCGTTACCATCTACCTCAAACCGTCCATGCCCTAAGTATCGAATTTCGCCCGACGGCCCTTTAACCTCAACCTCCTCGCCCTCCCGCAGACAATCGAGGATATTACTCATCGTCCCGCCGGGCTGGTTTTCATCTGGAAAATATGTCTTGACAACTAAGTTGAAAGAGCCGTCATCTTCGGTGTCGAGGATAGGTCTGGTGGGTGTGTATGGACGCACGACGAGACGGTCTTCGAAGTGGAAGCCGAGTTGGATGTGTTGGCCTGTCGAGAGGCCGAGCTTTTTGGCGGGGTGTGGAAGGGCGAAGACGTAGAGTTGGGTGTCAGAGGAGAGGCGTTTTTTGGTTGTTAGGGTTGCTTGGGTCCATCTGCAGCTGTCAGCAAGCATACTTCGCGTGGAGGGTTGTGGGGGCGTACTTGTGTTTGTCTAACGCAACATCGGGGTCTTTCTTGTCTGTCTGGGATGCCTCTTGCGCCTTCTGCTCTGCGTCTTTCTTTATGTGCTCCATTGCTTTTTGCGTGACCTTTCCAATAATACACTCTGCCCATAATCAGCACAGCCCTATTGTTGTTTGAACGCGAATGCATACCCTTCAATTTATCCTGCGCATAATTATCATGAATGCTTTCAAACTCCTCCGTCGTATCCATGTGCACAGCCCCCGCATGTGCCATAATAGCCCCCTTTCCACCAGGATGCCAACTAAGCACACTAGTTGTATCGTATACATTCCCATTAACCACAATCCAACAGTCATCTTGCGTGTTATGTTTTTCGATCTCTTGTCGGGTAAATTGTTTCTCAGGCGCTGATACTTTCTGTTTGATCGATTCGATTTGTTCGGACGTGGAGGGTTTCATCCAGCCGTTTGTGCTGTTGCCCGTGTCGACGGGGTGGCGGAAAAGGAGGGATGTTGAGGAGGTTTTGGGGGAGTCGTAGGTTTCGGGGCGGACTTCGTACCAGCAGTTATTCATCATTCTGGTCATGTTAGCACAAGGTGTAGAATAGGAACAGAGACAGGGAAAGCTACCCCTCGATATTCCACACAGGCTTTGGAGGCTGCGTATTCTTATGCTCATCAAACGCACGAACCAGTATACTCTTCGCGCGAACAAATTTGCTAATCGGCAAATTAATATGCCAATGCAACCATGTCCAGAACTTCCTCCCGTGTCGAATCGGCGCATCGGGATACTGTCACATTCGTCAACACAAATCCTATCTTCTAGTCAAAGGAACTCACCTTCCGTACACAATACAACCACCTATCTCCCCCATCCAGACTAACTTCCACCCGATCAATCTCATTCCCACTCCCACTATACGCATACCCCTCGACCCGATACATCGCACCCTTCTTTACATCCCCCAAATCAATCCTTTCACCCTGCGCAGGCCTAACAATAACAGAGTTGAGCATCTGTGTCGTACATATCGTACTAGGATGACGGAACATGGTCTCCGCAATTTCTGATCCGGGTTCTTCAATGAAACTAGGGAGTTGCCTGTTATCGTAGATATAGTAATAGCTGTCGTTCTCGTAATCCGTGACCCAGACTTTACTCAGCCACTTGACTGATCGAGCGCCTACCCAACCCGGGAGCATTAGGCGGAGGGGGTAGCCGTGGTCTGGGGGAATGGGATGGTCGTTCATTTCATAGGCTAGGAGGACGTCATTGTTTGTGTCTAGGACGTAGTCGAGTGGGAGGCAGGATTCATATTTTCCTTCGCTGAGATTGTCGGCGCCTTCGTAGTTCACCCAGAACGTTTTATCGGGGTTATTTTTTGCAAGCTGCTGAACGTCCGCTTCGAGGAGAACGTCGCGTAGTAAGACGCCTTTCCAGTATGAGCAGCCTGCTGCTGCGGCTGTGTAGTTGAATGCACGGGTCTTCTTTATCATGTTGAGTTCTTTTCTCCGGTTTCCATCGCAGGCTAAGAAGATGGGGATGTTGATGCTTTCAAATTGGTCTTTGAGTTCGTCCATTCCAAGGAGCAGGCGTTTACCAGCGATGATTTCAAGTTTGTGATTTTCCCAGAGCAAATGCGGGACGGAGCCGTGGTTGCGGACGTAGTGTATTGGCGATGGTGTAATGAGACCTCCGTCGAAGAGAGTGGTGAGGCTTACCTCTGCATTCAATGGGTGTTTTCCAGTTAGACGAGTAAGTCTGTCACTGCGAGGAATCCAACTGTCAGGAGAGAACTGGTCTGCTTCATCAATCTGCCTAGGGAGATCCTCGTTTTGCAAATTAGAGTAACCCTTGCCGTTGTTTGTTGTCATTGATGAGCGATACTCCTGCTCGTGGCGCAGACATTGCAATAATGCTTGCTCTTCAAGTGAGCGCTTAAGTTGCTGTCCTTCCTCTCCTTTATCATTTTTTTGACCCTCATCTTGCCCGTCTGCCTTACCCTGCTCCTTTTGCACTCCATCCACCCCGTGCTGCTTCTGCCTCTCCTCCTCTCTCTTCCTCTCCTCCTCTTTTTCTTTCTTCTTCAAATTAACAGCCCATGGCTGCTCCTCCTTAATGAACGCCTCCGTAGTGTGCAACACATACCTCCAAAACCGCGGATGCACATCTGGCCGTTCCAAATGAAAATCCATCTGCTTCGTCAACACATCCCGCACACTAATCAATTCCCCTCGTCTAACCTTCCCCCTCAACTCATCGAGTTTCTCCCCGGCGATACCCTCCAGATCCTCCTGGTAATCATGATGCCTGTCATCGCCGGGATGCGTGAAACCGATATGTCTAGCATCGCGGCTGCGTGTGCCGACGCGATGGGAGTGTGTTCGCGCCCAGTCGGGTTCGTTGAGGATTTCTAGGGTTGAGGAGGGTGTTTTGCCCGGCATTGTGTTATGTATTATATATTGTGGGGGAGTGTAGTATCAATTGGTAATAGGGGAAGTTGGCGAAGTTGGTCAGGAGTGATGCTATACGTAGATTCATGTTGGGAGTGTTTTGGTGGTGTTGTCGCAAGCGGTTCGTCCGTTCTTGGAAGGTGAGAGGATGATGTCAATGTGATGGTGATGAAATTGGATTGGTTTCCCCGCGGATTTGATCCTTCGTTCTGGGTCATGACTTGGGAAACCTAATCTGAACCGTCCACTCACTATATTGATATTTGTGTGGGTGAAGTAGTATGTAAAATTCATTATAACGCCAATCTATGCTAAGTAGATATGTTGTTGTTGTTGTTGGTAGTAGCACATGCAGTATAAGTATGGTTTGGTCTGGAACCGTCAAATTCACATAAAAAGTAGTCCTCATGATCAATCAAATCATTCGCCATATCAATGCATCAATCATCAGTAATCAATCAATCAAAATCTGTGGTATCTATTTACAGGCATGGGGACGGTATTCAGTCTGGAAAACAAAGGAAATGTGGTCAACGAGTGGAAAATGGGGCAAATCAAGAAGAAGTAAACATGAGCCGCAACTTGCTCGACCGCTTAGGCGTGTCCTTGGCTTGTTTGGAATCCCGCTCCGAGTGGATGTCGTGCTTTGAGTAAGTCCGCGAGAACGCGGGCTTGGATGGAGTTTTCGACGGAGTTGACGGCGGGGGGGCCTTGGATGGAGTCTTGGATGGCGTCTTCGATGGAGAAGGTGCCTTGGAGGGGGTTCTCATCGGGGTAGTTGGAGCCCTAGACGGAGCCTTTGGTGGAGGGACCTTTGAAGGCGACTTGGCCGGAGGAGGAGGCTTGGACTGAGACCGCATCTTCGAGAAGAAGGAAGTAGTAGGTGGTTTGGACTTGCTCTCGCGGCGGGGAGTGTGCACGCTGCGCGAGCGACCAGTGCGACGCGATGAAACCGTCGCGGCGTCATCGTCGAATTTGAATCGAGGATCGCGCGAGTTGCGTGCGTTGTTCACGTCGATACCGGACATGGTGGCCGCGGTGTGCGTGATGAACTCGCCATCGACCTTGGTGCCGACGCTGTTGGCTTCGACGTCGGCAACACCGCGACGCCACATTTCGACTGAACTGAGACATTCCGTGTTGATCTCCATGAGGTCTTCGGGTCTTTCGGGCTCTTCGATTGCCTTGGGCTTGTTTTCGTTTGAGCCCCCGCCTCCGATCTGCTTGATGATCTTGTAGCCGCCAAACATGACGATCGTGGCACCGATGCCGACACCAGCGGCAATTAGGAACTGTGGACTGGCAAGCAGGGCCCAAACAGCTGGCGCTGATGTCTTGAGCATCGAGATGGCGGCAGGGGCCATTTTGCCAATGAGATTGCTAATCTCCGCCAGAGTTAGGGCGACGGCGGCCATCGCATCGGGATGTTGCTGCAATTGGCTCATTGCCGTCGTCGCACTGTAATGCAGACATTCTGCTTCTTCAAGTAACATCTGCGCACGGTTCACAAGGCTGTTCAGTTCAGGGTCCTCGATTTTCTGCAACTGCATATTATTGGCTGGTGAGGCGGCTCCAGGCGGGCCGGGATTCCGTGGTACCATGGCATCAGGATTGTAGTCGCCGTACGCGAGGTCCATGTCGATATCTGCATCGCTCATGGTGCGGCCGGTTGGTGGGCGTTGGTGTGATACATCCCGGGTGTCCATAATGGGTTGGGTATGGCGGCGGGGAAGGGCGGCGGGTGGTGGAGCGTACACGGACTCCTCATCGCTATAGTGCGAAGGGGCACGGGAAGAGGCACGCCGGGGATGATGACTGCGACCGGAGGGGCGTCGCGCAACCGATCTTGACCGTCCACTTCGTCGAGAAGATGCGACAGAATGCGAGTCATCAAAGGTGAAGTTCTCCATGGCCTTAATGGCTTGTCGCTCGGCTACCTTTGCATTGCGCTCGTACTGGAACTGCGTCTTGCGTTCGCGGTAGGCATTTCTGGCATTGTTGAAGATGTTGAAGACTTGTTTGCTCTGCAGAAATTAGAATGTATGCAGAGAGTGCAGAAGGAAGCAGATGACTCACCGTATTGACGACCTTGCCGGACTTGTCAATCACGGCCACCGTCTCGCCTAGAGGCATAATGATGTATGTATGTTGGAAATCGCAACAACGTGACCGGTGATTGCCGATTGAAAATTTGTTTGAAAAACAGTTATTCGAGAAGCACGAGAGAAATGGCGTATAAAAAAGAAACGAAAAAGGCCGGATCGACAGGAGCAACGCGCCGAACGAAGCGGTGTGTATAGATCCAGTCACGGTGGAGATGGATGCAAAGTCCCGGCGGATGCGAGTCTAGCGTGGAAGACGGAAAAGAGTCGAAGGACACACGAGTCAGTGTCCCGGGGCATATATATGATGTCCACAATAGGCCGATGGCAAAAAGAAATAATGGTGCCTGTTGTTCAGCCGGTGTTGTTAGAGCTATACTGCAAGTATGTATATGTAGCTTCAAACTCCGGGGGATGAGGCGAGACCGTTGGACTCGGTGAAACGAAGCCACAAACGAAAGGTCTTGACGGATGTCAGATGAGGAAAAATAATCAAGAATAATATAGAATAATAACCAAGGGAATTAAGAGCAGGGAGGTTGGCAGGAATAATGCCGGTTTTAATAGGAGAGGTCCACGAGCAACAGCACTGCGGGGGCATATAGAGTTGGTTGGGTGTCAAGAATCCCTCGTTCGAATTAGAAACCGCATCGAATCGTCCACACAAAGCGAGGGGAGCAACTGGACGAAACTGGAATTCCTCGGTGGAGTTGGTGCTATGCTGGACATGAGTGGACAGCGGCATTGGTGGATGAACAGGAGATCGTGGAGCGCTGCGGTGTTGTTGTCGCCGTGTGATTGACGGATGTGTCCTGAGTGAGGCATATTGGGTAGATGACTGAGAGCAGACTTTTCAGAATAGCAATACTAGTTACTAGTGATGGATTCAGGTACCTCCGTACTTGTGAATCATTCTGCTAACTATGGATTTCTATTGGGGTCAAAGTGAAGCGAGTTGATTACTGCTTCTGGACTGGCGGTGATACATTATACTCTGATTGGTTGATTGGACACCGTCTCTGTGGCTGGTGTGTGGCGCACCATATACCGTATTACAGTCTATTGTCTCACTATGTACTCTTGTTCCCCTCTATCGACACTCCATACTCCATGCTCATCCTCATAGAGTACAAGTAGCCTCGTATGATCTCATGAAGGGAGGGCTGTTCTATTTATACACTGCCATATGAGCCACAGCTACTCCATACTCTGTACAGCTTCACCACATGCTCAGATAACAATCCCGTCATGCAGACATGCAGACCGGGACAGCCTCATTCGCTGGCTTCTGCCAGATATCGTGCCTGAGACGGTGTAGTCCTGTCGATGCTGTTACAGCCTATTGATCAATCATGCTCGGGTCTTGGTCTTCAGTCCAGTGCAGAATCCTCCTGTTCTTCTGTCTTTTATCCTTGTTGATGCCCGAGCCCAGATCCTCATATAGACAAACATACCAGCCAAAAAGGGATACTGGAAAGAATACTTGCAGTTAACCCCTACCACCACTTACTGGATTCTTTATTCCCTGCCTTTGAGTGTTTAACAAGTGCTCTATGCACACTGCGTTACCGACCTCGGGATTTCACCATTTTCAAGCTGAATGGCATAACAGCATCATTTTTTTTTTTTGACACGATCGACTGAACCAAGCCCGTGGTATTATAGTCTTAAATTAACCATGGCCGCCATTAAACCCAGTATGCCTTTGGCTCGATTGTCGTGGGAACCGAGGTCAGTATAGCCTTACTACCAGTAATATCGGTCGCATTGTATGAAATCACTAAACTTGATAGGTATCTGCCCTCTGAAGTACCTGGATTTTGCTGGAATCTCAAAAGAAACAACAGCAAAAGCAGCATCAACAGTGGTAAGTCGCTTTCTTTCGTCTGTTTCTGTTTCTGTTTCTGTTATCCACGTATCGCACCGCCACAGCCAAACTTCTCCAGTCTCTGGTCACGAGACTCACCCCTCGACATCGCGTTCAGAC
Source organism: Aspergillus intermedius (assembly GCA_039880815.1). Lineage (NCBI taxonomy): Eukaryota > Fungi > Ascomycota > Eurotiomycetes > Eurotiales > Aspergillaceae > Aspergillus > Aspergillus intermedius. The sequence continues at coordinate 26,497 of JBDODA010000060.1, read as the reverse complement.
ACCATCCACGAGAAAAGAAAAGAGAAGAAATATACAGCATTGGTTGGTTGAAATGAACAACATACGATAGTCATTGACTTGTTCTTTACGTGGACCGATTGGAATCAGCTCCGCCCAGAATACGGAGTAATTTTGCACTGCATCATCGGGGATCCCACCGACCAACAGGACCATTTCCCGGATTTGGGAATTAATCCTTCACTATACATAAGGAGAGAACACAGCTGAGATTTTCATCAGCAATGGACAACACAGTCGAATCCGACAGCACCTCCGAAATCGACGACCAGACCAAGGCCTGGGAATCCGATCCTCGTCTCGTGACTCAGCGCGTCCACGATGCTGACAACGAGCTGAATCCGCTTGAATGCGGCATTGGTCATCGTGTTCAGGCTAGCCGCTCCGTACTGGCATTGGTTCTGGATGAGGAGTGTGTGTTCGCTGGGCTGCAGGGTGGTGACATTGTGGTACGTATCTCTCCACCCATCACGCCGGTTATGTGGTACCACTAACAATGGGTAGGCGTGGTCGCTCGAGACGTACGATCTCGTACTTTCCGTCCATGCGCACAAGGAAAGCGTATTAGGGCTGTATCTCTCTGAGGATGGCGATCTGTTGTTCTCCAGTGGTGGCGATTCCGTCGTCAATGTGAGTATCTCCAACATCATATGGAACCATGATATTAACAACTGCAGGTCTGGTCAACGAGGACATTCGATCGTCTCTATTCCATCTACTCCCACCATGACGTAGGTGATATTTTTGCCGTCGCCTATTCATCCACTCTCAAGACCATCTACTGTGGTGGTCAAAACACCAGCATTCAGGTGCGTCACTTCCTTTCCAAACCCATCGATCTCTTCAATTGACGCTAGCAGTGGTGCGACCTCTCCAAAACCGACGCTGCTGCAACTCAAACATCGGCGGCTCATCTATCCCGCCGGACCCATCGCTTCTTTGACTCACGTGGCCCAGATGGCACCCGTGCTCCACGCCCTGACTCCAGTTCAGATGGCAGCGCGCAGGGCGGTCAAGTTCTGACGTTCAAACGGGATCACCACCGGTTGTTTTCTCATCATGGCTATGTGAACGCGGTGCTTTTAGTCCGGGGCTTGATCGAATCTGCGCCTACGGAAGAAGTGCTTTTATCCGGTGCTGGAGATGGGGTGGTTAAGCTGTGGCGTCTAGGTGACGATGGTAATGCTGCACCGACGCAGATGGCCAAGCTACAGAATGGTGATCCAGTGCTTTCCATCGCCGTAGATGGCTCGTTCTTATATTGTGGGCTGGCTGGGGGAGCGCTGAACATTTGGAACTTGGATTCGCATCAGTTGGTGAAGCGCATCACCAGACATACCGGTGATTTATGGGCAGTAGACATTATCCGGGGGATTGCCGTCTGCGGTGACTCCAACGGTATTGTTAAGGTGGGTCTGCTCAATATCTTTTCGAACCCAGAACAATCGCTGACGACACAGAAATTCAACTCGCGATTCGAAGAAGTCGGCAGCTGGGTCGCCCACGAGGGAACCATGCTCGCCTCAGCAGCTGGCCGGTTTAAAGACCGGCGAATTTATGCTACTGGAGGCAACGACAACACTGTCGGGATCTGGGATCTCACAGAATTCTCCATGAACCAGGATGAAATGCCCCCAATCAGCAACGGTACCCTTCCCCCTCCCCTTCAAGCAGACGATATGCTGATAATAGCAGACGAACTGGTAAACGCCCTGGCAAAATTCGTCGCCTTCAAAACCATCTCCGCCAGTCCCAAATTCAACGGCGAATGCAACCAAGGCGCAGCCTTCCTCCGCCGCCACTGCAACTACCTCGGCGCAAAAACCAAACTCCTAACCACAGGCGACGACACAAACCCCATCGTCCATGCGCGCTTCAACGCAACCTCCCCAGACAAAACAGACAAAACAGTCCTCTTCTATGGCCACTACGACGTCGTCGGCGCAGACACCAACCGCCCGAAATGGAAAACAGACCCCTACCAACTTACCTCCATAAACGGCTTCCTCTACGGCCGCGGCGTCTCGGATAACAAGGGACCTATCCTAGCAGCCCTCTACGCAGCCGCAGATCTAGCACGTACAAAAGACCTCCATTGCAACGTCGTCTTCCTCATCGAGGGCGAGGAGGAATCCGGCTCCCAGAACTTCCACGACACAGTCCGCCAGCATAAAGACCAAATCGGGCCTGTGAACTGGATCCTACTCGCAAACAGCTACTGGCTCGATGATTCAAACCCATGCCTTACATATGGCCAGCGCGGCGTCGTCCACGCCAACTTGATTGTCACATCCGACCATCCAGATCTCCACAGCGGAATCGACGGCAGCGCCCTCCTCGACGAACCACTCAAGGACCTCTCGATGCTGGTTAACACCCTCATCGCCCCGAAAGGTCGCATTAATTTACCAAACTTCTACGACCCCGTCCTCCCGCCCACACAGGCTGAGAAACACCGCTACGCAGCCATCGCTGACGTCCTCCTCCCGCGACACCCTGAGATCCCAGATTCCGAAGCCCTGATTAACTCGCTTATGCACCGCTGGCGGGAACCCTCGCTTACTATCCACTCCATCGAAGTCCCCGGGTCCAGTAAATCAGCTACGACCACTATCTCCCGAAAAGCAAAGGCCTCGCTGTCCATCCGTATTGTACCAAACCAAGACGCGGATGAAGTCGCAGCGAACCTCACTGCCTTCGCGCAGGAACAATTCGATAATCTCGAGAGCGGGAATGATCTTACAGTCGAAATCACTGGAAAGTCAGATGCCTGGCTAGGAGACCCTGATAATGAGATCTTCGAAACGCTGGCAGATGCGATTACGACTGCGTGGACACCGGACTCGCACGCTACCAAACATCATTATCCGCCCATCGCGTCTTCCCCATCATTGCCACCTGGGCCAGCAGCACCAAATGCATCTGGGGTGACAGGCGGAAATAACGCAGCAGCAGCAGCAGCAGCATCGAGGCCCGAACTTCTCCGCAAGGACTCGTCGGATAGTCTAGCGTCGCATATCGACCGCATCATCATGTCGACGACGACCTCGTCAGCCAGGAAAAACGCAACCCGGAAGCGCTCAGCATTGGGAACCACGGTCCCGACGTCCTCGACGTTGACCAGCAAGTCGACCCCCGGAACGGGAACTGGAACTGGCAACGTAACATCCTCATCCTCCTCAGGTACCGACACACCAGACCCCGACTCCGCATCAAAAACCCTCGACGAAGGATCTACTCATCTTTCTCCGCAACCACCCACCGAACCACGCCCGTCACACCTGCAGACCGGTGAACAAGTGGTGTCGCCATCGCGAACTGGTGTTCGACCGATATACATCCGTGAAGGAGGGTCTATTCCTACGATTCGGTTCTTGGAGAAGGAGTTTTCTGCGCCGGCGGCGAATTTGCCGTGTGGACAGGCTAGTGATAATGCGCATTTAGATAACGAGCGGTTGAGGGTGGAAAATCTGTATAAGAGTCGGGAGATTTTGAGATATGTGTTTGGGAGGTTGCCGGAGAAGGCGAGGGAGTAGTTTTTTTATTCTCATTATTGATTTGTTTCAGTTATACAATGCATGAATTATATGTGGGGTGTTTGTCACTTCAGTTCTAGGAACGCTGAGTTACCTCCTTTGGCGAGGGTGTTGTAGCAATGTGCCTCAAAGCTGGCCTGTCTGTTGTTCTGCACAGCTTTGAGTCCTCTCGGTCGCATCTCCCCTTCGTACTGTGCCATGGCATCCTTCACCGAAATCTGCCCATCAAGTGCGAGTTTCAACTTATCAGCCAGGTAACAAGCATCGACAATTGCGTGGTTCACGCCTTCGCCGCGGACTATATATATCAGCACCCGCACCATCACGTAGCAGTCGGGAAAAGAAACTCACAAGGTGTCATGCAATGCGCAGCATCTCCAATCAACGTACACTGTCCATTCCAAGTATCCCACTCAACATGCGGCCAATCCAACATACTAACCACAGCGACCTGCGCATTCTCGGGAAGCGCGGCGGCCATTTCGCCCACGGGTCCAAAGAACGATTTCCCCCGTTTCATAAACAATTCGCGCCTGGATGTTTTGAGTAATTCTTCATCGTGAACATTGTCTTTGTCCGACTTGAGCCACGACAGAAACATCTGCGCTGTGTATGCCTCCCCCGGTTGCTTCGGGGTATCTTGCAAAGACCAAAAAAGGCAAGTATTCGTTTCTGGGTGTGTGGCGATGAAATAAAGAGGGTCGATGGTCTCCTTAATCCGCTTGTACTGGTCTTCAGTAATAGGGAGCCCTGTTGCCACGGCGTTTATGGGAAGGTCCTGCACTTGATGTGTGGTCGGCGCTAGGACTTTGCGGACAACTGACACGGCACCGTCTGCTCCAACTAGGATGTCTCCAGTAGCCGTCGTACCATCCGAGAATTCAACCAAAATATCATCCTCGGATCGTCTGGCGTTGACGAATTGTTTATTCCACTGCCCCAGTTAGCTTCCTGGCAGCGGACCGACCCGGGTCCCAGAGAACCGCAAACCCACCTGCACATCAACACCTTCAGTAAGCGCTTGCCGAATCCCACTCCTCCGAAACCGAAACTTCCGGCTAGCAGGCCTCCTCCCATCAACACTCCCCGTCAACCCATTAACCCACGGCACCCTCCTCGTTCCATCCAGCCCCGTCTCACAATCAATCTGCGCTTGACACAGCCGATCAAATGTCTCGGGGAGAAAATGCGATTGCATAGCCTCGAGGGACCATTGGATTGTGAGACCCCAGCCTTGTTTTCTGACGGAGGCGGATTCTTCGCGCTCGTAGATTGTGTAGGGGATTGAGTGGCGGCGAAGGGATTGGGCGAGGGTGAGGCCGCCGATGCCGGCGCCGATCTTGGGTTGTTAGTTCAATGGATGAAGGAGGCAGGGGAGGATATGGGGATAATGTACGATTAAGATACGCTTGTGGGGATTTGGTTGGTTGGACATTTTGGGCTGAACCTTGGTTTGGTCTGGCTATCTGACAGAAGATAGCCGGTGATTTCCAGGAGATCAAATTGATACCAAAGAGCAGGAAGTATGCAATATTCTGTTGAAAGAAGAATTATGGAGGACGAAGAAAGGAGAAGATGAAGGGAAGGTTGCATCTGCAGCAAACGGCATGCAAGCCCCTCTTGCCGCTTTTGGCCGACAGGGCTGATCCTGTATTGGCCATGCATTTGACACAGCTTCATTGTCTAAGCATATACAATCTTTTTCACAGTACTTTATTTCCATGCAAGCAGCCATGATAACAGCCATACTCAGAAACCCTCCATTATAAAATGGAGGCAGTTCCTCACCGAAAACCCCAACGTCGAGTTCGTATGGCTCCAGATCCTCTCCTCCACAGCCAGCACATACACGCGCATCGTACCCGTTGCCAAATTCATACAGATGGCATCCTACAGCACTTTCCGCAATCATGGCATTCTCTCTCCCGCAAGACGCCAGCTACGAGAGAATCCAGCCCGCCTTGTGCAGTGATGACAGGTATGCCTGCTGCGGTTGGGAAAACAAGCGAACACCTCTATGCCGCGTCAAATTTGGACAGCCATTTCAAGTTCAAATCTTGGGCAAATTGGCTAATGCGTACCTCGCTCTGCGGGCCATAATGGCGTCTGGTATAAATGGTATTGTTCGCAATATGCCTTAGGTTGCGGGACACTGCGAAACTACAAAAGTGAAGCTTACACCAGCGCAGAGAGGAGCTCTTGGTATTACGGTATTGCTGTCCTCGACGTTGGAGGAGAGTCTTGGAGCACTGGAAGAGGACGATATTCTGAATCCCTATGTGGTTGAGCCTCTTGTATCGACTTATATTGCTGTCAAAAAGAGAGGCACAGGCCTTGTAGAAGATGGGTACTGATGAACTGATCAGCTGGCTAATCTCTAGATATTGATAAAGTGGTACAATTTTAGAAGTTCTATAGAATTGCGGAGTGTTAATACAAATAATGACCAGTGTATATCTTTCCCGACTGACAGGCCGTAACCAAAGATATGCTATTTGATTAATCTCGAATTATTTCGCCTGGTAGTAATTGCCCCTGCCTATTATGTCCATGTCAAACTTTTTCGCATATCTGAATCTGCGGTGTCTGGAAGGTCTTTTTGGTGTCATTTGATTCTGTATGATGATACAGGTGTGATCATGTCGAAGCCGCTCTTGTAGGGCATGTTTCCCTGGGACGTTTCGTGACGACTATCAGCAGACATTCACGCTCTCGTCAAGCTGACCAATTTGCTCTCTGGTAGCTCCTTGTGAATATCTTCGAGTAGTCTGCATAGTGGACTATGGCTCGGATCGGCTCTCCGTTAAACCCAGTCGTTCTCGTTGCGGCTCCCTACAACTTGAAGGACATTTATTTCTAAACTTTTCTGGTATTCTACCAAGGGAGTCCACATAATGAACAGTAATTGTTCAGTTGTTACATCGAAACCAGGCAAGACCTAAGGGTGTTTTCTTTTGAATTAAGCCAGTGCCAATTTATCCGGGAACTGTCAAGAACCACTTCATATGGTTTAAAGGAGATGACTTACCCAGTGGTCTAAGCGTCTATGGGATATACCCTAGAGTATCTTGAATGATTTACAGTGATAGAATGAGCCCTTTTTTTTTTTTTTTTTTTGGCTGAGATGTTTGTTGTCAATGTCATAAAGCTGACTCAATTCACTCCCAGCCATAATCATACACATCCTTAGGTATAGAAAAGAATTGAATCGTTACTCTTCACCATTCATGCACATGTATCAATATTGTTCCCAACAGCAAACTAGACACCTGCATGGCCCAGGGGAGAATGAAATTGACCAGATCTTCGAAAAAATAATCAAGGCGCTCGGGTTCAATTTTTCAGCAGGAAGAAACGGAAACTCGTCTCAACCTTGACGCCCTGTGCAGCGATGCTATTGGAGCCCCGCGGTTAACAGAGATGGCTTTTCAGTCTTTCCTTTACGGCCGCACCGTTTCCCGGGCCCTGACGAGGACTACACCCTTCATATCCCAAAGCATGCGATATCTCTAAGGCCCCATTCTTCAAGCTGGCGCTTTCGGAAGCGCTGACGTTCAATGAATTGTGTCGGGTGGTGATATGCCATGGATATCGCTCGCGACATTGTGAATCGCGATCGCCGTCAGTTTCCTGATGACGACAAGAAGCTGCCTTTTGACCCTGAAGATTGGACGAAACAAGCAGCGTAGGAGAGCTATTGAGTTCCCCGCTTGGCAGGCTTTCGAGGCTGAGTCGAAGCCTATTAATTGCGATGAAGAGGGTGATGGGATGTTCCATAATTGGTGGACATTGTTAAGTTACCACTCTGAGCTCGTTTGTGTCTTTGGCAATGTGCGACGTGATTGCTTTCGATCATTTGGCTAGGAAGTCCCAGGGAAGCGGCTTCTGTCGTCATGAATTGACGCGTCCACTGGAAAGATTACATGCTTTGGTTAAGCTGCTTCTTGTCGAGTAATTGAGGCCGTTTAAAAAATTTTGATAGTGAGGGGTTTTAAGATCTTAACAAGGTGGCAGGCTATATTGTGAAGGCATTTCATCGGAATTCTAATGCTGGCAACTTGGCCGATGTTTGATGATGCTGCGAGAGGAACCGTATGTACATGCTCATCTCCGAAATGCCACGCTGATAATCATCTAAAGCCTTTCCTTTCCACGCCATTATTGCAAATTCTGTCGGTTTTACTGGTAGCTTAAAGTCCGATTGGTAATTGGAGCATCTCGTACCCCAACCTGGAACAACAGTCTTAACAGTCCCCATTATCATGCAACTCTCTTTTTGTCAGGGAGAACGTTCATTGGGAAGACTTTCAGCAAATTCAACCATTCATGCATCGACCCAGGTTGAGCTGGCTACTATTGTTGGAAGCATAAATTCCCTTGACACAGCTGTCCTTCTCATCTCCGGAAAGATCATGAGCATTGGCGAAGAGGCTGTGTTTGGGGCTTTCATTCCTATTCCCTCCAAGGACGGATAATTGACGTTGAGGCAATCGAAATATGGAGCGACTTATCCTCGACGGAGACAGAATGATATGTATTTGGCTCATCCAGTCCATGTTACCGGAATACGCTATCCCGACGCTGCGTTTGTGTAGAAGTGATCTGCTGCCTAATGCATGCTCCTGTAACCCGTACCCACTCTGCATAAATCCAAATCCCGAACTTAGCTATACCCACATGGGAAAAAGCAACAAAATGCCCGGCAACGGCGGCCCAAGATTCTGTTTAAATCCGCCTAACGGTCTTGATCTCCGGAATTATTCTCCTTCCAATTGGCAGACCCTTCACCGGAAGTTCAAAAGTACGCTGCAAGTTGCTCTACTGGGCGGAACACAGACGGCCAAGTGATCGGATCATCCTCTTGACAGGGAATAAATAGCCATAGGGGAAATTAGCGGGTAACCAAGTTTTGTTAGACATGGTGAAGGATTTTAAGACAGAGGGGGGTCTACTATAAATGTAGCTTCCCCTCTTCTTTTGGGCCCGCGGCTTGCTATCGAACTGAATGGTTCTATTAATCGCCTCAATTAGATCTTCCGTCTTGAATACTTGCCACTCATACATATAATGGGTGAAATTCAGCCAGAGATTTACATCCTTAACCGAGACGCTGAGGAATCCGCGCGGTATGGAATTAATTCCGTTGAAAAACCCCCGCACAGTATGGGACCATGTGAATCAGACATGATTCAAGACTAACAGGCTGGAATTCTAGCCTCAACCACCAGCATGACTTCCTACTCGAAGTCTATGGAAACAATCTGATCCATCCGTCTATTCCCAAAGAGAACTTTCAGAGTGTGGCGGATATAGCGACTGGGACGGGGTATGTATCCGTCGACGCCGATAAGCTTGATAGTTCGAGAAAGTAACGGGTGAGATGTATTCAGAATTTGGCTACGAGATGCGGCCACCGTGTTAGGCATGCAGAATCGCAATCCACCCAGCCCATACTATCTGCACGGTTTCGACATCTCATCAGCCCAGTTCCAGCCAGTTCCAACACAAAGCAACGCAGAAATCTATTTATCCCTGCAGAACTGTCTCGACCCTTTCCCGGCAGAGCACCAAGAGCGGTATGATTTTGTGCATGTGCGATTATTAATTGGCGCTCTCAGAAAGGGCGAGTACGAGCTCGCAATAAAGAATATATTCGATATCCTGAGTATGAGTGAAAGAGACCGTCAGACTCCCAGATATTCCTTAACTAACAGCGCACAGAACCCGGTGGCTACTTCCAATGGGAAGAAATCAACATGGAATCCATCGCAAGTGATATGAACCCCCAACCACCAAGCCTCATTGAAGCGCGCCGCCTTCTCCTCGACTCCGTGGACAAGTCCGATCTCTACACAAAGCCCGCAGAGCACACCAAGAACGAGGCCAAACGCATCGGCTTTAGCAACCTCCACATCGAGGAATACAATAGTACTACAAGACCGCATCTGCGGGATCGTTCCCGCGCCTGGATTACCTGGGCACTGCAATTGTTGATGCCCATGGCGATGATAAGACTTGGAAAGGCGAGTGAGGAAAATGTTGCTAAGGAAATGGCTGAGGAATTGATGGCCGAGTTTGAGAGGGAGTGTGCTGAGGTAACGGTGGGATTGAACATGGAAATGGTTATTGGGAAGAAGCCGGAATGATTTGGGAGTGTTCTGTTGATGTCTTCGTCCTAGTATTACCGTCTCGATACACGGACGAATCTGATAAACTGATAATTATACCTGGTGTGTGGTGACGTCTTCCGATGTAACAAGTCAACATTATTGTTCTTCCTCGTTCATAACGAAATAAAACGGGGTATATTCGTGAATCTGAACTATTCACAACTTTCTCGAATTGTAATTTCCCAATTGGGCCATTCAGTTCCGCTTCAAGATACCATTACGTCAGGGCACCTCTAACCAGTTTCTTACCCCATGACCCATTATTTACTATTCGCAATATTAACCACAGTCTGTGTACATTATCTTTTCTTGTCAGTCCTTACTACTATCGAGGTCAGCGAGATATGCCTTATCCGGGTTATATATAAAGCCATCATGACTGATCACGATCATGATTCCTCCCAATCCTCAAGAAAGCACCACGAAAACGGTGTTGACAAAAGCCATGAACAAGAAACAGCGCGATCACCGTCCAATCCTGTCTCGCGCGCATTATGGAATTTTTCCACTCAATGGTTCCTCGTTCCGCAAGGTACCGGAGTCATCGCTCTGATCCTACACCAATTGGACTATCAATTTAGCGGGATCGAGGTCATTTCCGTGGTTATTTGGATATACACCATTACATTGCTGGCGCTATTTTTGTTTGCCTACCTCCTCCGCATCATCTTATACCCTCGACACGTCGCCCGGGTACTGAGAATAAGTATTGTTGAAACCGCATGCCTCGCCAGTATCCCCATTACCTTCACCTCGATTATACAGATGACCACGCTTGTCCTGGTGCATTCATGGGGAAAGACGTGGGGAATTGTTTCATACGTGCTATGGTGGATTGACACGGGTATGGCGATGGTAGCGGTTATAGTCATCCCATATGTTTTTGTCAAGGTCCAGCCGCCGGGAGTCAAAGCCATTTTACCGGGTATGTTACTCCCGTTGATCTCCGCGTTAACTTCTGCCGCGGGTGGAGGCGTCATCTGTGTATACGGACAAATCAGCCCGCGTCTTCAAGTCCCCGTTATCATAGTCTCGTACCTAGAAATCGGCCTTGGGCTTCCAATGGCCCTTGGGTTGAGTGAGATATTCGCAACTCGTCTGTTAGACTGTTCCTTCCCGAAGCTGGAGCAAATCTACCAAGACATGATCTTATGCGGTCCATTCGGCCAGGGTAGCTTCGCATTACAGGCTCTCGGACAGGCAGTGTCCAAAGGTGCTTTTACAAAATACAACCGTGGCACGTTCTTGACAGCTCAAGCTGCGCAACCAATTGCCTTTGCGAGCCATTTTGCAGGTTTGCTTTGTTGGGGGTATGGAACTTTTTGGTGGTGTTTTGCGATTATTAGTATCCTGCATACGTTTATCTCGCAGCCGGGTGGGATTCGGGGTTCACAATTTAGTATGTCAGCTTGGGCCCTTGTCTTTCCTTGGGTGAGTTGCATTATTTCCGTCCTTCTCTTCAGCAGTGTTGCTTATGGTTTTCAACAGGGCGTCTATACAAATGGCGCTGTCCAACTTGGGAAAATTATGGATGCGCCGGCGTTTAAAGTGTGGTCCACAGCGTTATTTATCTTGTTGCTTATAATTTGCGTCGCCCTTCATATCTTCACTATCAAAGGCTTGGTTACTGGAAAAGTACTAGGCCTTGCGCATGGTTGGAGGAAAAGTGCATATATGGACGATACTGAGGATAAGGAGGTTTGATATATAAACTAAGTATAATGATACGGTTTTGGTCATTGATTTACTGCCTTTCATTGCTATTGAATTGGTCGCATGCCTCTTTTTCTTTGGCCTCCATCATCATACTAGTCCTACACAACCTTTCTCTTCCATATTCAAACCACTCCGCCAGAATGTCCAACGTTCTATAGCTGTTTCTTTTACAAACTGGCGCATTGTCTTTGACGTATGGTCTATGCAACGGTGGGGACTGGATGAGCAAGAATTCTGTCCTCCTTGCCGTTGAGTGAATCGAGAGAAACAAGATCCCTCTTTCGAATAAAAGAATTAGGGTCCCGGCTTTCAATTAGATCTTCCTTATTGAAAATGCCCACTATATGCCTTTAGCGCCATGTACTCGCCACCAATATGGTGGGAGCGTTTTAGCCCCTCTAGCGAGTTTACATCCTGTCTAAAAACCCATTTCGTGGAGATTCGAAGAAGGGGCACTATCATGACAATGGCAACGTTTTTTTTACTGAATATATTCTCTCATGCTCACAGAGAAATGCTTGATGATGAGCGGGTTATGGATGGGGAGGCCGAAGGGGAGAAGGATCGGTCTACGGGGTTTGGGCTAGGGGATGAGGTTGGACTCTTGTTTGTGCATCCGTTTTCTATCTCGATAAGAATTACAAGCTCACAATCTGGTGCTAGTTACATTTGTGGATGGCTCCCAGTGCCAGATGATGGTCTGCCACTATGGATATGGATGGAAGCCATTGGAGGGTGTCTACGGCGCATATTTGGAGATAATCGAAGAAGGAAAAGTGGAGTGCTAAGCCCAGCAAGTTGGATACATTTGTTCCGTGGCTGTTGCAAGATTAAACGGCTACTGATGTGTGGAAAGGCACGAGTGGGTTGTAGCCTAAGTTATAGGTCAGGCCAACGTGTATGCACATTTAAGTAAAGAAGCACTCAAGCAGTCACATGTGCATCTGCACACGAGAGGCGAGAATGTGTCGCCTTTTCATTTGAATCTCTCCATATTAGACCTCATCTAGTCGCAAATTCTTGATTCCCTCGTTTCTCCGAGAATCCCACTTTCACATGGGGTTCGCTGCTTGTAGACCATATACTGACCCAATTACTACGCCCGCGTGCTCCGCCAGTTGCCCTTACCGCAGCAGGTTTAAAAGTTTGAGGCGCGCCTTCGCCGGCCCAAGTAGGCATTGAACAAGTTGTGAAAACTGTAATTGAATACACAATTAACGGCATACACTGTCTAAAACCATACTTTCATTCCTTATATGACAGGCTGACTTCGGTTTATCTCTTCTCCTCATCAATCACCATGGACTTAATCCTGGGCAGATTTCAAAACGGCTGGGAAATCCCCGATGCCACAGGTTGGGCAGACGGCAAAGACATAGTATGGCTCTCGTCACTTTAGTCTAGGGTATTATACCGCAGTGCATGGTGCAAGATTGTTTCAGAAGTTCTCCCAACGAGACCTTCCAAACCTTTGCCCAAGGACTAGCCGACAGATTTAACGAATCACTTCACGGAAAATATCCCGGGATGCTGAGTCGGCTGGAGGCTGAAAATGACAATGGAGACAATGTTTGGGTCCATAGAGGAGGATATGTCTTCTCAAGTCAATGCTAAATGTAACACGTATTTGTCTCCGCTGGGAGTTCTGTTGCAATCGTTCCTGAGCAAAAAAGAAAAAAAGAAGAACGGGTTTTGAGGCTGAGAGGTCAAGGTCTTTATCTTGATCAATGATTAAGTTTGTACAAATACTGTGTAATATGATAATGCATGTCTATAATTGAGTGAACTTTTTAAGAATGATATGTTGGACTCAAGTCCTGGCTTTCCAATAATGACCTGGTCTGTGCACATCAAATTGCATTCTGATCGTGCTCACAGTATGCAGATGAACAGTAAGCCTAAGATAGCATAAAAACTCAATTACCTATTACATTTCACCATCAGTCAGCAGTCTCCCTCCAGCTGGGAGCCGTTATTTGTCAACCCTTTTGAGCTTTTTCAAACTCTCCAGAAGCTTTTGATAATGATCATACGGACTCCCTGGAACATTCTGAATATGCACCTCTTTACCTTTCCTTGTCAATCCCCGCCCACTGACACCCAACTTATCAGCGTTATGAACTGACCCTCCCACCATTTCGTCCAGCAATGTACTGAATTCTCTGTTCGCCGGACTAATGAATAATGGGTTTATGATACCCATATTCTGGCATTCCTTCTCCAGGGCCTTTAACTCATTTTCGGGAGTTGTTTCGGATGGATCATATGAGGAACTATGACCGGCAACTTCGTTGTCCGTGCCTGATTTTGAGGTTTCTGATCGCTCAGGGTTGAGTACTCGTCTTTCAGACTCTATTGTTGTTTGTATTTCCCTGGGCGACGGCTTTTCGTGTGGCATGATATGAAGGGCACGTAGGTGTGTGACTGAGCCTGGGTATACAGATGAAGTTCGACTAGATGTTCTCTTAGCTGCTTGGACAGAATTCCTGATAGAAATTGAAGTATCCCATAGCATATTGGGTGGCATGTGTCAAAAATTATATGATATTGATGGTGTGAAGATGCACAAAATTGGTGGCAAAATCTGAACGGCTGTGATGCAGGCCTATATACAGTCATTAGCGAAATCGCCTTCACCAGCAAACATATGACGATTGTTTTCTGACCCCACTGCCAAGACATTAGTACTGGCATTTTATTGGACTGCCGGCTCTTAATGGCGCTGTGGTTTTTCCTGTCCAATGAAAGTAATATACCGGCATAATTACAGTACATGTATCTAGCTTGAAAAATACGGATCTGAAACTATCCATGGAACTTGACGGAACCCCATGGTAGATCTTGTGTGAACCATAGTCTTCTGGGCTTCCCTTCGCTGATGTTTAACCTTCCTCTGGATACCCATTGACAGATGCTCCTTGTCTCGTCAGGCAGAAAAGGCCGGATAAAACAACAGGTTCCAACAGCACGTTCTGTTAATTTGCCCGCAATAACAGCTACGGGCAATTAACAGATACTAGGTCATTGTAGGGTGTGGACTCTGGTCAGCAGTCAACAGGGTTCTCATAACGCAGGATTAACGCAGGATCAAGGTCGGCTGTAGGTGGGCCACAGGTCGTGTCAGGCGGAATGAGAAGTCCTCATAACGCTTGAAGAGATGATGTCCAACTCTTTCAGCATCCATGATGTCGATGGCGTCGATCCGTTTGGACCGTTTGGGCGATGGGATGAGTCGTCACAGTATGCACCAACTCCCGGCAACTTTGGCCGTACCCCTACCTCGTCATCTAGTCTTAACCCTACCAACGTTGACCCGTCTGCTCTTGAATGCTCCGCTTCTCAACGAACGTGCCGCAGACAAATAGACTTCTGTTGCTACAATTTGGTGATTGGGACGAGGGTCGGGTATATGATGAGGACCCACCAACCTGTATTCACTACTCCTACTCCATTGAGTGGAAGCTCACCCTCAATAACAGGACTGTGGCAAAAGATACAGAGCAGAGCCTCGTTCTAGGCCTAAGTTCTCATTGGAGCGGTCTTCCTAGAGCCAAAGTTGAAGGAGCTACTGTGCAGGAAATACCCAAACTGAGGATTGTGCCAGATGATACGGCCATTATAGTATCAGTAACTCGACATCCTCAGCAAGACTTGACCCGTCGGTTTGATAAGACAAATATTGATTGGTCTGCCATAGGGAAACAGCTTGTTGCATGCGGCGATCTTTTCCTTGCAGGCAAGCAATTGCGAATTTATATTTCATTCAACTTCATAGATGACAGCCGTACCTCAACAGGTTCTCGCAGGACAGACAAACGAGGGCGTTCATCTGCCACCCAGCGCATGAAGAGCGAGACCTACAGATCGACGCATCTACGAACATTGCGGACTCAATATTCGAGAGAAAATAAATAAATAAAAGCCGAAACAGGGTCTACGACCGGAGCCGTTAGAGTGACCGCTGTTTCCCGTATTCTTGCCGCTTGACATCCATAAAATGAACATGGATGAGTTGCACGAAGCGCTCAGAGACGCCAAGCGAATAATTCGACTTTGTATTTACTAGGGAAGGGATCGTCGCTCTTAGACTCGGATGTCGGAATATAGAGATTCCTTACCGAACGATACCGACTGATGCCTGATTTATGCCTCACTGACACCTTATGGCACAGGCAGTCTATCCACTCCTTTGCCCTTATTGCTAGTCTACGGTCTTATATAGGATCCTAGATAGCTTCATTTGTAGGAATCAGAGACCTCAACCATTTTTGGCTTGATACGTAGTTACTTTCGACCCTGACTAAGCCTTTGATTCTGACAGAATCCTTTTAGTGGGCAAGTATGCTTGGTTCGATGAGTGGCCGGTCGGAGCGGCCTAACTACCTATCGGGCCTAGGCGAGGGCGGCCAAGCCAACACGTGACTGACCTGGTACTAACACCAGGATTCATTTGAAACGAGCCTCGTGTTGATTCCAATAAACTTGCCTCATGCAAGACATCTACTTGACGAGAGAAAGCACGTGTTGAGCCTAAGCCATCTCTCTTCCATTGCGAACTCTCGCGATGTCTTCCTGCCATGTCAACTGCTCGGGCCAACCACCTCCCCTTTCTCCCGACAATGATATCACGGGACCTGGAGTTTGTTTCCCCATAGTTCGCGAAGAGCATATTCTTACCATAACCAGGTCATTACCAATTACATTGCATCTGCCGGACTTGCGGTTGTTATAATATTATTGTACTTTTTCATGGTTTACGAGCCAGCTCGTGATCCGTTCGGGAAAGATGAAATGACCCCAGAGGACCGGCCATTTCGTGCCAATCCGATTGATCAGATGGTCACTCGCAAGGTACGAAGCTGGTTCGGGGCATCTATTAATGAACAGCTCAGGGATCAACTTGAAGAATCACTTATCAAGGTACTCCCCAGACACGCTGTTCACTGATTTTCACTCGAGGGTTTGACTAATTCACATTAGTGTGTCGTCGCAATGGGTGACCTCCAACTCATCACGGGGTTCTCCATCCTTGTCAGTGGTGCTCTTCAACTAGACTGCGGTCTGACTGTATATGAATGGCAGATTATCGTCTATCTAACATGGTTCTCTTGTCTCACTCATTTGTCTTGTCTGATGGTCCTGCGCAGCTACCTTTATGTTCACACGTTTGGACGAACGTGGCGGTTGGTCGCTATGGGAATACTTGCCACACTGCTGATTGTGGGGTTACTCCCCACGGCGAATTATGCCGCTCTTTATACTATACGCCCTGGTCCTTCAGACTATGCCAAGTGCTATTTGGCAATTCATCCCTCCACGGACATAGGACTATGGTCAATGGTCCTTTCAGTATTGATTATAGCCATTGGCTTCATTTCTCGCGTGATGAAGTTACACAAAATGCTTTCAGTCACTATCTGGGGTAGCCTCAGAACCTGGGCTAGTGTTCGGGCCCGGGGCATGCTGCGTGTCGTCTACAAGTTGTGTACTACAAGTGGCCGAGCCCGAGGCCTAAGCTTCTCCTTGGTATACCGACCACTGTTTGCTGTTTTCCTCACGGTGCGTTTTGTATTAGATGCATGGTCTTCGATGTTTGTGGAGGTATGATCATATCTCATTTTTGGCCTCGCTATTATTGACTTGTTTGAAATAGGCGTTGTGGCTATTTTTTGCCTTTCTTTGGGGCGTTATCCGTCTCATGATCGCACTTAATGACACTCCGAGGGAGTATGATTTGTGGACGAAGACTGCAAGTCGTGATCGAGGTAATTGGACTTTCGGACAAGTTGTATCTTTGGTGCTGCTAGCGACACCTCTTGTAACCTTGCTGGAATTTTTCGACCGCGGTATGTCTGGCCTAACCTGGTGGTGGTGGTGTTTTGCTAAAAACTATGTACCTTTTTCAAAACAGATCCTTCAACTTGTCCCCGAAGGTCACTGGCTCGGGAAGGCTCTGAGCTCCTTGAGCCCATGAGCCGTACCAATGATCCTAATCCGCCTCCGTCCATTGAGACAATACTAGACGCCGAAGATCCTGACGGGAACTGGTCTAACCAATCCAAAACTCTTGGAATGGCGATAATTTATGGGCTGATCTCGTTGATTAACATCATCACGGAGCTTTTCTTGCAGTCTATCAATAGATCCCTGATTGAGGTATTAGCCAACTTCTACTGGGTTATCAAGGTGATTCTTGTGCTCACAGGTGTCTATGGCGTCGTTCTGTTCTCTTTGCTTATCCAATCAGAGGTGAGCGGAAAGCGTCCGAGGATTCAAGGCTGTCTGCAATTTCTGAATCTTGCGTTCTATGTAACCAGCTTCAACTGCGAGGCATCATATGCTTCAAAAAGTCAAGTTTTGGTAAACTACATGCAACTTTTTGCCCTGGGCTTTTATGTCCTGGTGGCTGTTGTGTTTTTATGGGCTCACGGGAAAAGGCAGTTGGCATCAAAATCATAGGTAATATAAAATAATGATCAAGGAATTGCACTCTTTGTCCAGAATTGCAGGTTACCGATAACTTCTAGCTCCTCTATCGCGGAAGAGCTGCTCTGTCATGGACTGCCTATGTCACCGAGCTTTGCATATGAAGCTGTCCAGGCTGATGCAAAGGAAGTCTTACAGATCTTTTTGAAATATGGATGGGATATCAATCAACCAATGGCTCCGGAGTTACCTCCAATTCTCAGGTGAGCAAAATTACCAGGACTGTCTAAGAAATGGCCAGTTAGATAATATTTGGTCATTCGTAGTAATGCCCTACAGAGCTTAGAAATAACAACATGACTCCTTGCTCATGGGGCTGATCCCAATCAACGATGTGAAATCGATGAAACCCCACTCTCTTATGCTGTCGAACGCGCCTCCTTGTCAATTATCTATCTCCTCGATCATGGCAGAGATGTAACAATGGGTCAGCTTTTGCACCACGCAGTGATGTGGAAGTCTGATTCACTTGAAGTGGTGAAACTTCTCATCGCATGGGGTGTTGATGTGAACGCAGTGAGAAACTGAAACATCAACCTTCTTTTGAGAGGAGATTTTTCATGGCAGAAACTCTCCTTCACACAGCGATCTACTATAGTAAACAAGATGTCATTCGTACCTGATCAGCCCAGGAGCAGACGTTAGCATTGAAGATGCCAAGAGGGAAACAGCTATGCAATTCGCATTTAAAACCAAGCCATGGCGGCTTGGGCTCTAATACAGTGCCATGAGGCCATTTTCGGCGCCCTCACGGAACGGCGACTGCAGCTGTGATGGTGAAGCAAAAGGTGAGCATTCATCAAAAGACCAAGAAGGATGGGAACGCCCGCAGTGGGGGCCCTGAAACAAGGAGTCGGGGTCGGGGTGCGTGGTCGTAAACACACATGGCCGTGGTGAAAGGCATGGATCACGTGTTACCAAATGACAGCCGAAAATGGCAGCCATTTGGTAAACACAAATTGTCAGACTGTAAATTACCAGCAACCCTCAATTAAAACCTGGCAGTTCAATTAAATATATATACTAAGTTCTTGGCAGAGGGGCCGAGAAAAACAATTGTCATATGTTTGTTTGCTGGTGAAGGCAATTTCGCTAATGACTGTAGAGAGAAGGTTCTCACTTATTAGATAGCGAAATAAGTGTCCGGTTCTATGATGTCACGTTTGCAGCATCTGTAGCCTAGCTACTTATAAGTTATAAAAGGTGGCTCATGAGAGTCGCGGAACTGACATCATTTGTACAATTTTCGATGATAATGGTCTTCAATGTTATTCTGGAGTACAAGGATCCCCGCTCTAAATGCATTGCCTCAAAGTTCATGATCATGAAGTCTACTAAAAGCATTGTTGCTCCTCCACCCACCACATGAAGAGCCCGGAACCATGGAACGCAGTAGACCAGTACTTTGACTGGTAACTTAGCGCAGCTTTCATCCAGACTAGCATGGCCGCTTCCATGTATTCTTTTCCCCCGCATATAGTGTTAGTGTTTTCGCTTACATCTCATGAAATCATCATAACGGCATGAGCCTACAACCACCTCCAGTTTTCAATGATATAGATACATTCGAGCAAAGTGGCCATTCGATGTTTTCAAAATTCCTAGTACACTACGATTTGGAATTTCACGCGGTATACAGATAGCACCATGTCTTTCGCTCTTCTCCGACATCAAATCAAACCTTGCCCCTTTCGGCAGATCAAATTGCTCTCAAGAGCTTGTTATCATGGACTGCAAAAGGGTGAATGTGAGTTGAAATTCAGACTAATTGACACCGCTATTATGTGTTGACAACCGGCTTTGATTTCTTCATCCAACCCTCGTACCCCGATACCTCTGAACCGCCCATCTTGATCCTAGACAAAAAAACGCGTGTGCTGCAATGGGACGAAAAAAATGCTACATTGAGTGAAGCCTCGGTAATATATAATTATCTTGAAAGAAAGATCGATGCTAATGTATGGAATACAGGTTAAGGCTGACCAGGAGTTCAGCAACGAACAGAAGAACCGGATAAAAGAGAGGATCTCTGAACTTGAGAAGAACAAGGAGCCAGAATTGGATGAGATGTAGCTAAATTATTTTCGAGGTCATATAGTTTGCTCAGAAAATTGTATTTCAATAATTTTTGAACCTGAGAAGTTTTCATAATTGGGTATTTCGAAGAAGAATAATACACTTAACTTATGTTATACACGAGAACTGGATCGTACTTCGTGTCAAGAGGTGTAGTTTGTGTTGGGAGACATTCTTTGGATACCCCTCTTTAATTGCTCGGAATCAGTCTGATCCCACTATGCACTTCCAGCTACGTACACCTGGTACCTAGTAATACAATGGAATGCGCTTGAAAAGCGACGCTGGGAGACCATACTGGTCTATATAACCCTGAATTCATCCGGCAGAGTTACAGCGCCTTGCATCTTCGGCTTTACATGATTTACACTCTTTGACTCTATAGCTTTGAGTCTGATTGACAACTTCAAGTCTACTTTACACCCTTTTTTGCATTTCAAGCATCATTTTGTTTCTTGTTATGCTTGTCAGTTGGCTGCGTGAACCCTCAATATAATCCATGTTGACGTTCTTCCAATCTAATTGCGTATCCTCAGTATGATTTAGACTTCACTACAGCATGCCTCCTATTCCACATGACTGCTTCTCTTTATCACTATGCCCACTATGCAACTAACATATTATCAATTTTCAAGCCTGTATGCCGAAATTACCTACTGCACCTTTGCTTGCGTCCCCCCACGGCGCCGATACACCACTGAAGGTAGTCGTGGAAATCTCGAACAGGGCTATCCATAGAGCTGCCAGCTTCGCTTAATGAAACCCTTGATCTCGTAAAAAGAATCCCTCAATCAGATTCAGATCAGGCGAGTATGGTGGCAGATATACCAACTTCACTCCTGTCACTGGCTCGGACTAGTAGATACTAACGAAATGATATTCCCATCTAGACTATGTAGCCATCGACGAGAATATCGAATCTGGAGAAGAAAAAAGAAGAGGAAATCTATCTAGATAATGAAGAGGTTTTAAGAGTTGGCGACATGACTGGGTAATGTTTGTGATGTATCATCCATTGCCGTAGACTCGTAGTTTTTTAGCCGTCATATATGAGCTGTCATATATGAACCGTCACACAAGTCCAGGTGGCTGAAGCAATTTCCTCCCTCTCTCCTTCTCCCTAACCCACACAACTGGATGAGCTTGCAGCCTGCATCACCCAGACAGTTTCCACTGCTCTCGAGGCCTCCACAAAGCGAGCGTACCCCTGCCCCTGTGGGCATAAATGGTGGAATCAAGACTGCACCAAAGTGGTTCATGCCCTCCGCAGGGCTGTATGGAACCAAGCCTCCATCCCAAATGTCATAAGAGAGGCCAGACAAGCATTGCGCCGCATTGTCCGACAGAGCAAACGTCAGTTCTGGTGCTCAGAGATCAACGAATTCAAGGAACCAAAAGACATTTTCAACGCAGTAAAGTGGAACAGAACAAAAGGCTCCCTGCCCATCTCCCCAGACAGAAGGAGAACACCTCCATGTGTCTGCTGATGACAAAGCGCGCTATCTAGTGCAGACACTCCTGCATAAGGCCTCCTCGGGGGATGTGGACATCAACCTGGAACCAACTAGCAGTACATATTTACCTTTTCCTGACATCACAGAGAAGGAAATATATATGTCAGTAGCTGGGCCAAAGAACAGCTAGACCTGGACATGGGTACCCATTTAGGTACAGGTCTCATACCCATACCCAAGTTCCATTTACCCATACCCAAGGGTACGTTTATACCCAACTTTACATGATTTTCCTGCATAAAAATCCTTAGTCACTAGCGTGTATTTCTCTCTGTTCCTGTTGTTACGGAGCATGAGTGCTCGCTAAGTCATATGACATGTTTTATTTTGTTGATTCCTTTGTTCTGTTTGGAGTAGGGCCAGGCCCCTCGCACACTAGATATTTCAGCGCTGGCAGGCCCAGCGCTCTTTCCTTTTCCTCCCCATGCTAGTATTTCGCTAGATAGTCCACCAATAGATCTCATATGGAACGGGACCGTCACACTTAGTTTAGTTCTTCGCGATCAATCTAGTTAATCAAGCATTGGTTACCTTTCTAGTTTCCGACTCGTCCGCACTTAACCAACAACCCAGCATAAGCAATATTCGAACTCCGCATGGATATTTCTCGTCGAAGATTTGCTGTTATCTAGATTCAAATTTTCACTAAGCTTGCAGGTGTACTTTGGTGTTGTCTATCGTCTATGTAATCTCGGTAAGGACTGGATGTTTTATCATGGAGCCTGATATCTGTGGATGGGTTTATTAAACACATAACTGTGCATATGTACTAGTACTTACCATTAACCCCAGATTATATCCCAATCTAATCAAGTAAACTACAGGCATCATCGTGGTATCTCAAGCATTCATTCAAACAAACAATGCAACCCCCCTTCCTCATCCTGAACAGGGAAAAAACACTACCAAATCCTCTTAGCAACCATCTCATACCGCTGTACATGCTCAAAACTCCCCTCATCGTCCCTCCACTTCTTCGCCTCCTTATCCTCATACGCGCGCACCCGCTTCAAGCCCTCGGGGTCATCAGCATATACCCATCGGCGTCTGTCTTCACCGACTTCCACGACGCCCCAGCCGCCATTGCGTTTGCTGCCTTCGACTGCGTAGCCGCGGGATTTTGCGGTGTTTTCGATGGGGTTGCTTGTTGTTTGTTGGGGATGGGTTTGGGTATGATTGTGAGGATAGGGATGGGCGCGTTCATATTCGGCAAATTCCATACCCTGGTACCGTCGCCGGGAGAATGCGAGAAGACCCATTCCAAGCAGGAGTTTGAAGATGAGGAGGACAAGGAAGAGGGTTATTATTAGGATGACGGTGAAGATGTAGACTGATTGTGCGGGCGTGGGCATCGTATTCGCTAGCACGCTGCGGAAAATATTGCTTATATGCGCCATTGAGGACGGGACGATTGTTCCCAGTGTCAATGGCGGTGCTGATTGGATTGGTGCCGGGGCGTAGTGATTATGTATCGAGGAGAGAGAAGTCGCTTGCATAGCTGTTGAGGAAGGTTGTTGAGGTAGTGATGCGGCGAGAAACATTTTGTACGTTTGTACTGAGACGCGGAAGAAGAGACATGAGAGTGGGATGACGGGGAGACCGAGTCTGCGGGTAAGGTTCTGGTCACCGAAGGCGTTTGTGTAATAATCTTTTGCTAAAATGTCGAGGAATCGGCCGTAGATATTTGGTCGAATGTTGTTGAATTTATTGATGTAGGCGTGTTTGAGCCAGTCGACTAGCATTTCCGATCCCAAGACGACGAGGAATGGACCGAGGACCTGTAAGAGACTTGGGAGGAAGGTGTTGACTTGGCTGAAGGAGGTGATTAGAGAGGAGGGGAGGATTGTGAAAGACTGCGGGAGGATGGAGGATGCTGTCCGCGGTGGTGTGGAGAGGGGCGTGCTGTTAGTGCTTGTTGAGGAGTTCCCACTGAGACTCCATGTTGAGCCTAAGCTGCCGACAAAATTAAATGCGCCGGTTTCGACAATGTTGCGCGAGGCGATTATTGTGAGCATGAGCCAGAGTTGGAAGCGCTCGACCACGTCGGCGCAGGTGAGTTGGAAGAGGTTCTCTTTTTCGAATTTCTTGAAGACGGTGGATTTGATCTCGACGAACTGGTTCGACAGTAGTAGTGTGATCAGCGCATTCGAATACGAGTTCACGGCCACATTGAGCGTCATAACCTGGTAGAACAGCGCAGTCGCATGGATCACCGTATACGCCAGCGCAAGCAGAAACAGTCCAAACGGCCGAAACACCTTGCTCCGTCCATCCGGCCTGCGCTCTAGCGCCTCCCTTGAGAACAAACACTCTAGCACATCCTGACCAATAGCACCAAGCAGTCGATCACTGACCTCCAAAACATTGTAGATCACGTAAAGCTTGATCGCTGCCTGCCCTCGAATCCAGTGATACATCCGACTTGCATCAAAACGCATAAGCACCCAACAAGTCACAATCATAAGCAACCCCTTCAAAATATCCGCCTTGTCATCCGGAAGCAGCGCAGAAGGAATAGACTTCTGTCGACGATGATGCCGATACGTCTCGGCCCGATGCCGCCGTCGCGGCTCCGTCGGAGCTCGAGGACGCGACTCCCGCTCAACAGCCTGTTCTTGTTTTGCTCGAAATCTGCCATCTAGTTCAGGACTGCGTTGTGGTTCACCAGAGCCTGCAGAAAAAGAAGCTGTCTTGTTTCTCCGACGCCATACCCGTCCAACACCATTATAAACGAACCCAGAAATGAACCGAAATTCAACACCTAGATTCAAAACCCAGGATTCCAGCAGAATGTATAATGCTTTGACAAAACGCAGAGGAAGTATTGTAAATGAATAGAGCCACGAATCAAGACATGCCAGCAACCCAAACCAAAGCACCTGCTCCACTGCCGGAGGCAGCATGAGAAAGTTCACCAGTCGTTCGAGCTTCACCCGCGCAGACTCGTAGGGAAAGTCGGACGTAGCAGAACGATGAATGTACAACGGTGACGGCCGGCCAGAAGCAAGCTCTAGTTGCAGGTATGTAGGTATCGACACGGGTGGAAGGGGTATAGACTGGGGCATAGGAGATGGGAGAGCCGGCTCCGCTAGCTGGGGTGGTGGCGCGAGGCCGTGATTATTATTATTATGGTGGTGCTTAGGTTCAGGCTGTTCCATGCGAGTTATAGACGGTCGATCTTGTCTGGGCCGTGACGACCAGGTCTGCGCTAGACGCTCATTATTCGAAGAAGCGGGCTTCTGCCGTTGCGATGATGATGCCAACGGAGTCGAAACCGTCCTTGACGCATGAGGTCGCCCATTGCGTGACGACGAAGATACCGGCCTCGTCCCCGGACTCAACGCCTCCGGAAGATCATCCAGATGAAGATCCCTACTACCCCGAATCTTAGCAACATCCGTCGATATCCTCAAATCAGCTGGAAGCTGTAACTGCGGCTGAGCCATCCCATCGCCAGACCCCGACCGTGAAGTTGTCTTGTACGTGTTATCAGACATAACCTGTCGACCGTGCTCCGGCGAAGACTCTGGAACCGGGCGAAGCGGAATCGACTGCGGCGACGATGTGAGCTCGTGAATCTTCGACGGTGATAGCTTCAATATCCTTTCTCCCTCTTTATCCTTGTCCTGGTTACGTTGCGGAGTAACTACCCCCAGCCCTTCAGTATCCTCCCCCGATGATCCCCGATGAGCATGAGCGCCCTCTGTCGCTTTCGTCGTACCCTTTGGAGATAAGGGAACGTCCAGAATCCCATTACTACTCCTGCGATCCGTCCTCCCGGTGTCCCCGTTCACAGTATGTGGCTGAAAAATCGACGGCCCATCCAATAAACTCGTTGTCGATCGCGCACGAGACCGCTTGGAGCGCAATTCCGATCCGGCTGTTTTCTGTCCTTGTCCTCGTCCTTGTTCGTCTTTTCCCTCCGTTGCAGTTGTATTCATGGGATCCTCCGCTATAGCTTCCATTTTATCTGCTCGCGCTGAAGGAGGTGGTTCCGGCGTTAAATGCGTCGAATCGTCCCGTCGCGTGTTCGTAGACGCAGCTGTTGTGGTCGTCTCCGAAGATTCCATCATGTCTGCATGAAGCCCGTTACTCAGCCCGCGCGGAACACTTTCGTCGGTGTAATTCCCACTGTTATCGTTGCCGTTGCTGCTCTCATATTCATAATTCCCAGACGAATGGTCGTGTGCTGGCGCTGTGGCTGGAGACGGCGAAGAGACCGAAATTGGAGGCGGAAACAGGGGCGTAGGGACGGCCATTTAGGTAGGGGTGTGGAAGATCAATGGCGCGCATTAGGTGGTTATTTCTATCGGTTTTGGGGAGGGATCATTGCCGACGTGTTGAGTGTGGCTGAATCGTGGAAGGTCCGGATGTTGCTGTTGGTGTTGTTGTCACGGTCTGGACCGATGATGATCCTCGGAGCGGGCGGAGGTTGGCATGATAACAGTTTCAATATTGTACGGAGTAACTCTGGGTGACGGCGGAAAAGACATGCTTGTGCGTGGTGTTTGGATTAAAAACCGTGGTCTTTTCACCTTGGGGTCGCCGCTTTAACAGCGCATCTTGACTATACTGAATTCGTCCTAGCTCTATATCTAGGTCTATACAGTGCCGCCCGTTATTAGTAGTAGTAGTAGTAGTAGTAGTAGTAGTAGTAGTAGTAGTAGTAGTAGTAGTAGTAGTAGTAGTAGTAGTAGTAGTAGTATTAGTAGTAGTAGTAGTAGTAGTATTAGTAGTATTACAGTCAAACTTCATTAAGACGATGTAATCTATCCAGCGACTTGCTATCGTATTAACGCGAATATCGTCATATTGAATAATTAACATAAGCAACTATCAATGACTAAGCAATCCTTAGTTAACTAAGGTGCGCTGGGTAGTAAGAGAGCTCTCCTTGCGCTCTAAGTCTCTCTCATATCGCTCTAAAAGGCGAAGAGTAGAAGTTTCTGAATCATCCTGGCTTTCAGTGTAGGATATCAGA